>JAKFGQ010000202.1:0-41495 GCA_021498475.1 Saguinus midas | reverse complement strand
GAGTGTAATGCAACAAAGATAATATACCACAAGCAAAAACATGGGTGAATCTCATAAATAATGTTGAGCAAAAGAAGTGAGACAAAATGATTGTAGCAAGCTGTAGGAGTCAGTTTATAGAAAACCACTAGTTACATTAAATTTTATAATTTTGGACATGCATGCACAGTTCATAAAGCTTAAGAAAAGTAAGTGATTACTGTAAGTTCTGAGTGATGTGGTCTGTGAACATGAAAGTTGCCCTCAGGGAAAAATTCCTTATTTTTCTTGGTTGAAGTTACATTCTGTTTCCTGTCATTAATGGTAGTGCCAAAGCGGTTCACTCCCTGTCATTAGTTAAACTGCAAAGAGAATAAAATCGTTTGAGAAAGCTGGATAGTTATGGTATAAACTGTGGAAGATATTTGATATAAATCAAACCAACAAAGTTTATTAACTTACATTGTAAGTGTCTTAATATAGCAACTCAGGACCATTCTGAATTCAGTTCATTTCTCCTCATTTGTTTTTTTGATTTTTTATTTGAGACAGAGTTTCACTCTTGTTATCCAGGCTGGAATGCAATGGTGCAATCTCGGCTCACTGCAACCTCTGCCTCCTGGGTTCAGGCAATTCTCCTGCCTCAGCCTCCTGAGTAGCTGGGATTACAGGCCCGTGCCACCATGCCCAGCTAATTTTTATATTTTAGTAGAGACAGGGTTTCACTATGTTGACCAGGATGGTTTTGATCTCTTGACCTCGTGATCAACCCTCCTCGGCCTCCCGACTCTGACTCAGTGTGAGACTCCTGTGTCTCAGTTCTTACTTACAGAGACTCTGAATGTGTAGGCATTTGAAGTAGACCCTTGACTGTTTCTGAGGGTGTATTATTCACAGATCCCAGAACTGGCCATGTGAAAAGATTCCAACTTATCAGATATACATGTTATTCACACCTGAAAGAGTGGCCTTATGAACAGACCCATTCTCCACTGTGTGTTATTTTGACTCTCCTGAACCACCATATGAAATGGACTAGTGATTATTCTCACATGTGCAATATTCCTTCTGTATGAGTTTTCACATCAAGTAGTCTCTGACCTCTATATGTGTGTATTCCTTTTATTTTCTACTTCAATAGGTCTCCTCCCACAGCTGTTTATTACTCACTGAAGCTCTGAATGAGAGGCCATTAAACTACTATTGCCCATTGTGCATTATTTGGTAATGCTGTAATTGAGTGGCCATATGACCTGGACCTGACTTTTCCAAGGTGTGTATTCTTCAGTCAGTTTCCAATGAGTCCACATATAATAGACTCCTGACTCTGTCCTCTTGTCTATTTCTCAGCTCTGCATTTTCACTGAGTCACTGTGAATGGTATCAAATAGTTCCAGACACCTCCAGGTGCATTATTCAGTGTGTCTCTTAATAAGTGGCTATATATAATAGAATCCTGAGTATTCTCCAGATATATGATTCACTGAGGAACTGAATAAGTGGCCATGTCTACTCCTGACATTTTATACATCTGTATTATTCTGTGAGGCTCTGAATGAGTGGCCATAAAATAGAGACTCTATACTACTCAGGCGTGAGTTTTACATTCCTGTAAATGAGTCTATGAAATAGAATCCTGACTTTCCCAAGGTGTCTATTCAGTTAGTCTCTGAGTATGTGGCTATATGAAATAGAATTCTGACCTACAGGTGTTCTTTACTCAATGAACCTCTGAAGAAATTCCATATGTAATGTCCAGAGTATTCCTCAGGTATTTATTATTCACCCTGAAACTTTGGCCATATTAAACTGTTTTCTGACTAGTCTACAGGCGTGTATTATTGACTGACTCTAAATATTTGGGCACACGGAATAGACTAGTGACTATTCCAAAGTTGTGTATTACTGACTCAGGCTTTGATTTTGTCCATATAAAAGAGACTAATTTCTATTCCCATGTGCATTATTCCTTAGGCTGTAAATCAGAGGCTATTGTGTACACCCTAACACTTCCCAGGTGTGTGTCACCAGTGAGGCTCTTTTATGACCATATGAAACAGGAGGCTCCATCTCAAATAATTTATTATTCAGTGAATCTCCTGAGTGGCTATATGAAATAGACTGCTGAGTCTACATTTGTGCATTATTCATTGAGGTTACAGTCAGTGGCCATATTGTGTGACTAATCCACGTGCATATTATCCACTGAGGCTATAATTGTGTGTATCTCTCTCTCCAGGTCTGCATTATTTACAGGCTCTGAATGAATGTCCATCTGACTCAAATTATTCTCAGGTGTGTATTATTCAGTGAGCCTGAAGATGTGGCCATACTAATTAGATTTCTTATTATATCAAGGTGTGTCTTATACACTGAGGTTCTTATGTGTCCTGAAGAGTCTCTGACTCACCACATTTTCAATGACACATTGAATGAGAGGCCACTGTGAAAAAGTCTCTATTCCACAGGTGTGCATTATTTAGTGAGACACTGAATGAAGTGTAATCCTGACTATTTATCCAGGTGTGTACATGTAGTAGGCTCTCCTGGGTATATAGACTCTGACTATTCTGTGTGAATTATTTGTGATTCTCTGAATGAGTGGCATAAAATATAGACTCACTATCACAAGTGTGTAATATTCAGTCCTGTGAAGATCCATATGAAACAGAATTCTAATGACTCCACATGTGCTTATTCACTGTTTGTCTGAATGAGTAGCCTATGTATAGACTCCTTATTTTCCATGTGTGCATTATTCCAGGTTCAGTATGAGTGTCCATACCAAATAGACTCCAGAAACTCCCCAGGTGTATTTCCTCACAGAATTAGAGTTCATGATATAGACTTCCTCCAGGTGTATTATCATTCAGGAAGGCACTTAATTCATGGCTATCTTAAACAGTGTCCTGATTACTCCATAGAAGTTCATTATTCACTGAAACTCTGAATGAGATGACCTACAAAATAGACACCTGACTATTGCTCCATTGTGAATTATTCAATAAGGTTCTAAATGAGTGGTAGTATGAAATAGAATCCTTTCCCCAGGTGTGTATCATTCAGGAGGCACAGAATGAGTGGCCATATAAAAATGCTCTTATTCTGGTGTGGATTATTCACTGAGGATCCATGAGTGGCTTCATGAAGTAGACTCTCTTCCCCAGGTGTTTATTATTCTCTCTGCATAAAAAAGACTCAGGTGTGTGCCCAGGTGTTCATTACCCAGAGACTCTGAATGTGTAGGCATTTGAAGTAAACCCTTGACTGTTTCTGAGAGTATTGTCACAGAGCCAGAACAGTGGCCATGTGAAAGAGATTCCTGACTTATCAGATATACATTCACTAAACACTGAAAGAGTGGCCTATGAAATAGACCCATTTTACTCCACAGGTGCGCGTTATTTTGACTCTCCAAACGAACCCTATGTCTAGTGATTATTCCCACATTTCAATATTGAAGAGGTTCTGTATGTGTCCATATCAAATAGTCTCCTGACTCACACATGTGTGTATTATTATTCCAGCTATTTTTTGGGGCTACCTAGGTCCTCCTCCTCCAGCTGTTTATTCACTGAAGCTCTGAATGAGAGGCCATAAAATAGACTCCTTACTATTGTCCCATTGTGCATTATTCTAATGCTGTGATTGATCCCCCCTGACTCTTCTATTCCTGTGTATTCTTCAGTCAGTTTCTGAACGAGTGACCATATAAAATGGACTCCTGACTGTCCTCTTGACTATTTCCCAGCTCTGCATTTTCCACTGAGTCACTGATCATATCAAAATCTCAGACAATTCTCCAGTGTGCATTATTCAGTGAGTCTCTTAATAAGTGGCTATATATAATAGAAACCTGAGTATTTTCCAGATATATATGATTCTTCAATGAGGAACTGAATAAGTGGCCATGTCAGTACACTCCTACATTTCCATACATCTGTGTCTTATTCTGTGAGGCTCTGAATGAGTGGCCATAAAATGGAACTCCCTATACTACTCAGGCGTGAGTTTTATATTTGGCTGTAAATGTGGCTATACGTAGAATCCTGCCTTTTCCAATGTCTGTTATTCAGTTAGGCTCTGAGTATGTGGCTATATGAAATAGAATTCTGACTACAATACAGGTGTTCTTTACTCAATGAACCTCTGAAGAAATTCCACATGTAATAGCGTCCAGAGTATTCCTCAGGTATTTATTATTCACTGATGCTCTGAAACTTTGGCCATATTATACTGTGTTTCCTAGTCTACAGGCATTTTATTTGACACTGACTCTAAATATTTGGGCATATGGAATAGACTAGACTATTTCAAAGTTGTATATTACTGACTCAGGCTTTGATTTTGTGGCCATATAAAAGAGACTACTTTCAATTCACACGTGTGCATTATTTTTAGGCTGTAAATGAGAGGTATCCACTTCCCCAGGTGTGTTTAACTCAGTGAGGCTCTCATTATCACCATATGAAACAGGATCTGTCTCAAATAATTTTATATTCAGTGAATCACTGTATGAGTGGCTATATGAAATAGACTGCTGAGTACTGTACATTGTGCATTATTCATTGAGGTTTGAGTCAGTGGCCATATATCCTGACTCCACGTGGATATTATCCACTGAGGCTATGAATGTGTTTCCTGAAATAGACTCCTGACTACTCCACAGGTCTGCATTATTCTCTCTGAATGAATGTCCATCGAAAAAAGACTCCTCTCCTGTTATTATTCAGTGAGCCTCAGAATATGTGGTCATACTAATTAGATTTCTTACTATATCAAGGGTCTGTTTATGCACTGAGGCTCTGAATATGTGTCTACATGAAGAGTCTCCTGACTACACCATCATTTTCACATTGAATGAGGCCACATGAAAAGTCTCTATTCCACAGGTGTGCATTATTCAGTGAGACTCTGAATGAGGAGATACCTAAATCCTGACTATTTATTCAGGTGTACATTAGTGAGGCTCTCAATGTGAAGAGACTTCTGACTATTGCAGGTGTGAATTATCAGTGATTCTCTGAATGAGTGGCCATAAAATAGACTCAGACTATCACAAGTGTGTAATATTGGTGAGGCTGTGAAAAAGGGGGCATATGAAAGAATTCTAATGACTCCACATGTGTAATTATTCACTGTTTGTTTGAATGAGTAGCCTTATGACATAGACTCCTGATTATTCTCCATGTATGCATTATTCTAACAGGTTCAGGATGAGTGTCCATACCAAATAGACTCCCGAAACTCCCCCATGTGTGTATTACACAGCATTTCACAGATTTAGAGTTCATATGAAATAGACTCCTGACTACCACCCAGGTTTGTTTCATTCAGGAATGCACTTAATTCATGGCTATCTTAAACAGTGTCCTGATTACTCCATAGACGTTCATTATTCACTGACTCTCTGTAAAACAGACACTATTGCTCCATTGTGAATTATTCAATAAGGTTTTAAATGAGTGGTAGTATGAAATAGAATCCTGAGAATTCCCGAGGTGTGTATCATTCAGGGAGGCACATAATGACTGGCCATATAAAACATGCTCAACTATAACCCTGATGTGGATTATTCACTGAGGTTCTAAGTGAGCGGTTACATGAAGTAGACTCTTAACTCTTTGCCAGCTTTGTATTATTATTATTTTTTTTAATTTTTATTGCATTATAGGTTTATGCAGAGAGCAAGATAGTTGCATAGGTACCCACATGGCAGTTTCTTTCCTTTAATTCTGATATATAGATGTTATTAACACTCCCAGTGTATAGTAGGCTCTCTCTGTGTCCATATGTTTCTCATTTTCTCACCCACCATGAGTGAGTATATGCGGTTCTTTTTCTGTTCTTGTGTCATTGCTGAATGATGTTTTTCCAGATTCATTACTGACACAAACTCATCATTTTGATTGCTATAATATTCCATGGTGAACATATTCTCTTTATAAAATACTGGCAACATTGCACACATAAAAACTTATCCATGTGATCAAGTGATTCATCCATGCAAGCTTTGTATTGAATGAGACTTTAACTAAGTGGGCATAACAAAGAGACTCAGGTGTATTGCCCTGGTGTTCATTACTCATAGAGACTCTGAATGTGTAGGCATTTGAAGTAGACCCTTGAATGTTTCTCAGGGAGTGTATTCACAGGTAGAAACAGTGGCCATGTGAAGAGATTCTGACTTATCAGATATACATGTTATTCACTAAAACACTGAAGTGGCCTTATAAAATAGACCGCATTTTACTCCACAGGTGCGTTATTTTGACTCTCACGAACCACCATATGAAATAGACTAGTGATTATTCCCTGCATTTCAAGGGTTCTGTATGGTGTCCATATTAAATAGTCTCCTGACTCTCACAGGTGTGTATAATTCACTGAGCTGCTTTATTTGGCTACTAATAGTGTCCTCCAGTTCCAGAGCTGTTTATTCTCACTGAAGCTCTGAATGAGAGGCCATGAAATAGACACTTTACTATTGACCCATTGTGCATTATTCGGTAATGCTGTGATTGAGTGGCCATATGACCTGGACTCTGACTATTTATATTCTTCAGTCAGTTTTGAGTGACCCAAAATAGACTCCTGACTGTCTGTTGACTTTTAGCTCTGCTTTCCACTGAGTCGCTGGGTGAAGTCATATCAAATAGTCTGACAATTCTCCAGAGTGTGCATTATTTGAGTCTCTTAATAAGTGGCTATATATAATAGAATCCTGAGTATTCCAGATATATATGATTCTTCACTGAGGAACTGAATAAATGGCCATATACTCTCTGTTTCATACATCTGCATTATTATATGAAACTCAAATAGTGGCCTAAAATAGAGACTCCTATATACTACTCAGGCGTGAGTTTTACATTCAGCTGTAAATCAGTGGCTACACGAAATAGAATCCTGCCTTTCCCAAGTGTCTGTTATTCAGTTAGGCTCTGAGTAAATGGCTATATGAAATAAAATTCTGACTACAATACAGTGTTCTTACTCAATGAACCTCTAAATGCCACATATAATAGCGTCCAGAGTATTCCTCAATTTATTATTCACAGGCTCTGAAACAGGCCTATGAAATGGTTTCCTGACTAGTCTAGGCATATTGTGACTCTGACTCTAAATATTTGGGCATATGGAATAGACTAGACTATATCCAAAATTGTATTATTATGACTCAGGCTTTGATTTTGTCATATAAAATGACTTGTGTCTATTCACGTGTGCATTATTCCTTAGGCTGTAAATGAGAGGCTATAAAGTACACTAACACTTTTGTGTGTACTCACTGAGGTTCTTTTCTGTGTATGAACAGGCTCTCTGTCTCAATTATTTTTATTATTCAGTGAATTTCTGAATGAATAGACTGCTGAGTACTACATCTGTGCATTATTCATTAGGTTCAGTCAGTGGCCATTTAAATGTAATCCTTACTAATCCACACTTGCATATTATCCACTGAGGCTATGAATGTGTTTACATGAAATAGACTGGCTGCTCCACGTCTGCATTATTCCAGGCTCTGAATGAATGTCCATCAAATAGACTCCTTATTCTCCAGGTGTTTTGTTCAGTGAGCCTCAGAAGATGTGATACTAATTAGATTTCTTATGATATCAAGGGTCTGTCTTATGCCTGAGGCTCTGAATATGTGTCTACATGAAAGAGTCTCCTGACTCCACATTTTCAATGACATTGAATGGCACATGAAAAAGTCTCCTGACTATTCACAGGTGTGCATTATTTGAGACTCTGAATGAGGAGATACAGTAAATCCACTGTATCCAGGTGTGTACATTTAGTGAGGCTCTCAACGGTGGCCATAGAGACTTCATTCCTCAGGTGTGAATTATTTAGTGATTCTCTGAATGAGTGGCCATAAAATAGACTCAGACTATATCACAAGTGTGTGAAATATTCAGTGAGGCTGTGAAGAGGCCATATGAACAGAATTCTAATGACTCCACATGTGCGTTATTCACTGTTTTCTGAATGAGTAGCCATGTATGGACACCTCATTATTCTCCATGTGTGCATTATTCCTGGTTTGCTGAGTGTTTATACCAAATAGACTCCTGAAACTCCCCAGGTGTGTATTACTCACTTACACATAATTAGAGTTCATATGAAATAGACTCTGACTACCACAGTGTGTATTCAGGCATAATTCATGGCTATCTTAAACAGTGTCCTGATTACTCCATAGAAGATCATTATTCTGACTTGAATGAAGGCCATACAAAAGAGACACCTGACTATTGCTCCATTGTGAATTATTCAATAAGGTTCTAAATGAGTGTATAAAATAGAATCCTGAAATGATAATTCAGGAGGCAGAATGAGTAATATAAAATGCTCGACTATTACTCTGGTGTGGATTATTCACTGAGATCTGAAATGAGTGGCTACATGAAGTAGACTCTTAACTCTTCCCAGTGTGTATTGAATTAGACTCTGACTATGTGGGCATAAAAGAGACTCAGGTGTATTGCCCAGGTGTTCATTACTTACAGAGACTCTGAATGTAGGCATTTGAAGTAGACCCTTGACTGTTTCTGAGGGAGTATTATTCACAGAGGCCCAGAACAGTGGCCATGTGAAGAGATTCTGACTTATCAGATATACATTTTATTCACTAAAAGACTGAAAATGGAGTATGAAATAGACTGCATTTTACTCCACATGTGCATTATTTTTTGACTCTCCAAACGAACCATATGAAATAGACTTGTGATTATTCCCCACATGTGCAATATTAGAAGAGGTTCTGTAGTGTCCATATCAAATAGTCTCCTGACTCTCACATATGTGTATCATTCAGGCTGCTTTATTTGGGCTCCAATAGTCCTCCCTCCTCCACAGCTATTTATTACTGAAGCTCTGAATGAGAGGCCATGAAATAGACTATACTATTGCCCCATTGTGCATTATTCAGTAATTGAGTGGCCATATGACCTGGACTCTGACTATTCCCAAGGTGTGTATTCTTCAGAGGTTTCTGAAGTGACCATATAAAAACAGACTGACTCTGTCCCACTTGACTATTTATCAGCTCTGCATTTTCTGAGTCGCTGGGTGAACGGTCATATCAAATAGTCTCCAGACAATTCTCCACTGTGCATTATTCAGTGAGTCTCTTAATAAGCTATATATAATAGAATCCTGAGTATTTTCCAGATATATGATTCTTCACTGAGGAACTGAAATGTGGCCATGTCAAGTACACTCCCTGATTTCCATGTCTGTATTCTGTGAGGCTCTGAATGAATGTCCATCGAAAATAGACTCCAAATTATTCTCCAGGTGAGTTTTATTCAGTGAGCCTCAGAAGATGTGGTCATACTAATTAGATTTCTTATGATATCAAGGGTCTGTCTTATGCACTGAGGCTCTGAATATGTGTCTACATGAAAGAGTCTCCTGACTACGACATTTTTCAATGACACATTGAATGAGAGGCCACATGAAAAAGTCTCCTGACTATTCCACAGGTGTGCATTATTTAGTGAGACTCTGAATGAGGAGATACAAGTAAATCCTGACTATTTATCCAGGTGTGTACATTTAGTGAGGCTCTCAACGGGTAGCCATAGGAAAGAGACTTCTGACTATTCCACCGGTGTGAATTATTTAGTGATTCTCTGAATGAGTGGCCATAAAATATAGACTCCAGACTATATCACAAGTGTGTAATATTCAGTGAGGCTGTGATAGAGAGGCCATATGAAACAGAATTCTAATGACTCCACATGTGCGTTATTCACTGTTTGTCTGAATGAGTAGCCCTATGACATGGACACCTCATTATTCTCCATGTGTGCATTATTCCAACTGGTTTGGTATGAGTGTTTATACCAAATAGACTCCTGAAACTCCCCCAGGTGTGTATTACTCAGCGTTACACAGAATTAGAGTTCATATGAAATAGACTCTTGACTACCACCCAGGTGTGTGTCATTCATGATGGCACTTAATTCATGGCTATCTTAAACAGTGTCCTGATTACTCCATAGAAGATCATTATTCACTGAAACATTGAATGAGAGGCCATACAAAAGAGACACCTGACTATTGCTCCATTGTGAATTATTCAATAAGGTTCTAAATGAGGGGAAGTATAAAATAGAATCCTGAAAATGATAATTCAGGAAGGCACGGAATGAGTGGCCATATAAAAAATGCTCGACTATTACTCTGGTGAGGATTATTCACTGAGAATTGAAATGAGTGGCTACATGAAGTAGACTCTTAACTCCTCCCCAGGTGTGTTTTATTGAATTAGACTCTGACTATGTGGGCATAAAAAAAATGACTCAGGTGTATTGCCCAGGTGTTCATTACTTACAGAGACTCTGAATGTGTAGGCATTTGAAGTAGACCCTTGACTGTTTCTGAGGGGAGTATTATTCACAGAGGCCCAGAACAAGTGACCATGTGAAAGAGATTTCTGACTTATG
Organism: Saguinus midas; assembly: GCA_021498475.1. Taxonomy (NCBI): domain Eukaryota; kingdom Metazoa; phylum Chordata; class Mammalia; order Primates; family Cebidae; genus Saguinus; species Saguinus midas. The sequence continues at coordinate 31,056 of JAKFGQ010000202.1, read as the reverse complement.
AGATATACATTTTATTCACTAAAAGACTGAAAAAGTGGAGTTATGAAATAGACTGCATTTTACTCCACAGGTGTGCATTATTTGTTGACTCTCCAAACGAACCACCATATGAAATAGACTTGTGATTATTCCCCACATGTGCAATATTAGAAGAGGTTCTGTATGAGTGTCCATATCAAATAGTCTCCTGACTCTCACATATGTGTGTATCATTCAACTTGCTGCTTTATTTGGGTCTACCGTCAATAGGGTCCTCCCTCCTCCACAGCTATTTATTACGCACTGAAGCTCTGAATGAGAGGCCATATGAAATAGACTACTTACTATTGCCCCATTGTGCATTATTCAGCAATGCTGTGATTGAGTGGCCATAGGACCTGGACTCTGACTATTCCCAATGTGTGTATTCCTCAGAGAGTTCCTGAACGAGTGACCATATAAAATAGACCCCTGACTCTGTCCACTTGACTATTTATCAGCTCTGTGTTTTCCACTGTGTCGCTGGGTGAACGGTCATATCAAAGAGCCTCCAGACAATTCTCCACGTGTGCATTAGTCAGTGAGTCTCTTAATAAGTGGCTATATATAATTGAATCCTGAGAATTTTCCAGATATATATGATTCTTCACTGAGGAACTTAATGACTGGCCATGTCAAGTACACTCCCGATATTTCCATACGTCTGTATTATTCTGTGAGGCTCTGAATGAGTGGCCATATAATAGAGACTCCTATATACTATTCAGGATTGAGTTTTTACATTTGGCTGGAAATGAGTGGCTATAGAAAACAAAATCCTGACTTCCCTAAGGTGTCTGGTATTCAGTTAGGCTCTGAGTATGTGGTATATGAAATAGAATTCTGACTGCAATACAGGTGTTCTTTACTCAATGCACCTCTGAAGAAATGCCACATGTAACAGTGTCCAGAGAATTCCTCAGGTATTTATTATTCACTGAGGCTCTGAAACTTTGGCCATATGAAATTGTTTCCTGACTAGTCTACAGTCCTGTATTATGGACTCTGACTCTAAATATTTGGGCATATAGAATAGACTAGGTACTATTTTAAAGTTGTGTATTACTGACTCAGGCTTTGGTATTGTGGTGATATAAAACAGACTAGTGTCTATTCCACATATGTGCATTATTCCCTTAGGCTGTAAATGAGAGGCAATGTAAAGTACACTCCTAACACTTCCCCAGGTGTTTTTCACTCAGTGAGGCTTTTTTTATGTCAATATAAAACAGGAGGCGAGGGAGGAGGCAAGAGGGCATCGTAGAGGCGACTCAGGATTGCAGCTCTCAGTGAAGGCACAGAGGGTGAGTCCTAGCCGCATTCTCGCATGTTCCTTTTATGCCCACAGAGCGTTGAAAGTCCCAGGTGAGTGAGAGACACGGCTCGCTAGTGCAGCCGGCTAACGCCGGCTCCCGCCACCTCTTTGGCCGGCGCCGCACCGGGACCCGGCGCGGAACTCACTGGTCTGGGTGCCCTGTTAAACCGGCAATCTGAGATTTTGAAGGGCAGATTGGCATGTTAATCTGATTGAACGGGACTTGGACAATGAGCCAGACCAGGAGTTTCCTTGGAAGCGTGATCTGAGCTGGGGTAGTGGGCAGCGGCACGGGAGATTGCATGGATCCCAGTGCCCTATCGGCAGGCTACTGGGGCGCTAGTGAGAGAGTCGACCTTTCAGCTTGGGGAGAGGAAGAGAGAGAGAGAGAGGACGGACTCTGAGGCAGGGAGCTGGGTGATCAGGCTCAGCGGGTCCCACACTCAAGGGGACAAGCAGGGCGGCGACTGGAGCTGCTTGGGGCTGAGAGTTTTGCTGCCGGCATCTAGGATGGTGCAACCCGGTGAGGGAGGGGCGTCCACCATTGCTAATGCAGTCCACCCCCACTGAAGTACCGCCCAGGACTGACACGGCCTGCCATTGCCGAGGCAACCTGCCATAACAGAGACTCCTCGCTCCACAGCAGAAGGGAGCCCAGCAGCAACAGGGCGGACCCGCGCTAGCAGGTCAGAGCCCTGGCAGGCAAATAGTGAATAGACTGCCACCTAGTGGGGCAGGACAGTGCAACAGATACTCATAAAGAAAGCCCCAACTCCCTGAGACAGAGCATCTAAGGGGGGAAAAAAAGGGTGGTGTTTTATGAGTTCTATAGCAGCAGACATAAACAACCTCGCAACAATGCTGAATGAACAACAGAGCTCACAGCTCAGCACTGGAGCTCCTATAAAGCACAGACTGTCTCCTCAAGCAGCTCCCTGACCCCTGTATATCCAAGGAGTCACCCCAGAAAAGGACTAATCAGACTGACATTTGGCTGGCATCATTCTGGAACAAGGAAAGCAGAAGAAGAAACTGGTGTTATCCCTCACTGTTCTGCACCTGCTGCAGGTATACCCCAGACAAACAGGGCCTGGAGTGGACCTCAGCACTAATACAGCAGAGGGGATAGACCATTAGAGGGAAAACTAAGTAACAGAAATACTTCATCATCAACAATCTCAGCGTCCACACAGAGACCCAATTGAAATATCAGCAACTACTAAGACGACAGGCGGATAAATCCATAAAGATGGGAAGAAACCAGCGCAAAAAGGAGAAAAGCACCCGAAACCAAAACACCTCACCTCCTAAAAAGGACCAAAACTCCTCACCAGCAAGGGAACAAAGCTGGACGGAGAATGAATGTGACAAAATGACGGAATCAGACTTCAGAAAGTGGATAATGAGAAACTTCAGTGAGCTAAAGGAACATGTACTAAACCAGTGCAAAGAAACTAAGAACCTTGAAAAAAGATTTGAGAAAAGATTCGAGGAATTGATAACAAGAATGGACAACTTAGAGAGGAATATGAATGAATTGAAGGAGCTGAAAAACACAACATGAGAACTTCGCTAAGCATGCACAAGTTTCAACAGCCGAATTGACCAAGCAGAAGAAAGAATATCAGGAGTTGAAGATCAACTCAATGAAATAAAACGAGAAACCAAGATTAAAGAAAAAGGTACAAAAAGGAATGAACAAAATCTCCAAGAAATGTGGGACTATGTGAAGAGACCCAACCTACGTTTGATAGGTGTACCAGAATGTGACGAAGAGAATGAATCCAAGCTGGAAAACACTCTTCAGGATATTATCCAAGAAAATTTCCCCAACCTAGCAAGAGAGGTCAATACTCAACTCCAGGAAATACAGAGAACACCACAAATATACTCCGGAAGAAGAGCAACCCCAAGGCAAATAATCGTCAGATTCACCAGGGTTGAAACGAAGGAGAAAATACTAAGGGCAGCCAGAGAGAAAGGTCGGGTCACCCTCAAAGGGAAACCCATCAGACTCACAACAGATCCCTTGGCAGAGACTCTACAAGCCAGAAGAAAGTGGGGGCCAATATTCAACATCAAAAAAGCTCAAAACCTAGCCGAAGACAAGAAATAATTAAGATCAGAGCTGAACTGAAGGAGATAGAGACAAGAAAAACCCTTCAAAAAATCAATAAATCTAAGAGCTGGTTTTTTGAAAAGATCAACAAAATAGACAGACCACTAGCCAGACTGATAGAAAAGAGAGAACAACCAAATAGATGCAATAAAAAAACGATAAAGGGGAAATCACCACAGATTCTACAGAAATTCAAACCATCATCAGAGAATACTACAAACAACTCTATGCACACAAACTAGTAAATCAGGAAGAAATGGATAAATTTCTGGATGCCTGTGTCCTCCCAAGCCTAAACCAGGAGGAAGCCAAAACTATGAATAGACCAATAAAAAGGTCAGAAGTTGAGGCAGCAATTAAGAGCCTACCACACAAAAAAAGCCCAGGTCCAGATGGGTTCACAGCTGAATTCTACCAGACACACAAAGAGGATCTGGTACCATTCCTCCTGAAACTATTGATGAACATAGATGCAAAAATCTTCAATAAAATACTGGCAAACCGATTGCAACAGCACATTAAAAAACTTATCCATCATGAACAAGTAGGATTCATCCTGGGGATGCAAGGCTGGTTCAACATACGCAAGTCTATAAATGTAATTCACCACATAAACAGAAGCAAAAACAAAAACCACATGATTATCTCAATTGACGCAGAGAAGGCATTTGACAAAATTCAACAGCCCTTTGTGCTAAAAACCTTCAATAACCTTGGTATTGATGGAACATATCTGAAAGTAATAAAAGCTATTTACGACAAACCAACAGCCAATATCATACTTAATGGGCAAAAACTGGAAGCATTCCCTTTGAAATCCGGCACTAGACAAGAATGCCCTCTCTCACCACTTCTATTCAACATAGTACTGGAATTACTAGCCAGAGAAATCAGGCAAGAAAAAGAAATAAAGGGTATTCAAATAGGAAAGGTGGAAGCCAAATTGCCTCTATTTGCAGACGACATGATAGTATACCTAGAAGACCCCACCACCTCAGCCCAAAACTCCTGAAACTGATAAGCAACTTCAGCAAAGTCTCAGGATATAAAATTAATGTGCAAAAATCACAAGCATTCCTATATACCAATAACAGACTTAAAGAGAACCAAATAAAGAACGAACTGCCATTCACAATTGCTACAAAGAAAATAAAATACCTAGGAATACAACTCACTAGGAATGTAAGGGACCTCTTTAAGGAAAACTACAAACAACTGCTCAATGAAATAAGAGAGGACACAAACAGATGGAGAAACACTCCATGTTCGTGGTTAGGAAGAATCAATATTGTGAAAATGGCTATACTGCCCAAAGTAATTTACACATTCAATGCTATCCCCATCAAACTACCATTGAATTTCTTCACAGAACTGGAAAAAACCACCATAAATTTCATATGGAACCAAAAAAAAGCCCGCATAGCCAAGTTACTTCTAAGCAAAAAGAACACAGCCGGAGGCATCACGCTACCAGACTTCAAACTATACTACAAGGCTACAGTAATCAAAACAGCATGGTACTGGTACCAAAACAGAGATATAGACCAATGGAACAGAACAGAAGCATCGGAGGCAACACAAAATATCTACAACCATATTATCTTTGATAAACCAGACAAAAACAGGCAATGGGGAAAGGATTCCCTATTTAATAAATGGTGTTTGGAAAACTGGCTAGCCATGTGCAGAAAGCTGCAACTGGACCCCTTTCTGACACCTTACACTAAAATTAACTCCAGATGGATTAAAGACTTAAACGTAAGACCTGACACCATAAAAACCCTAGAAGAACATCTAGGCAAACCATTCAGGACATAGGAGTAGGCAAGGACTTCATGAACAAAACACCAAAAGCATTAGCAACAAAAGCCAAAATAGACAAATGGGGCCTAATCAAACTCCACAGCTTCTTTATGGCAATAGAAACAATCACTAGAGTGAATCGGCAACCATTAGAATGGGAAAAATCTTTGCAGTTTACACATCAGACAAAGGGCTGATATCCAGAATTTACAAATAACTCAAACAGATTTACAGAAAAAAAAAAGCCCATTCAAAAACGGGCAAAGGATATGAACAGAGACTTTACAAAAGAAGACTTACATGAGGCCAACAAACATATGAAAAAGTGCTCATCATCATTGGTCATTAGAGAGATGCAAATCAAAACCACATTGAGATATCATCTCACACCAGTTACAATGGCGATCATTAAAAAATCTGGAGACAGCAGATGCTGGAGAGGATGTGGAGAAATAGGAACACTCTTACACTGTTGGTGGGAGTGTAAATTAGTTCAACCATTGTGGAAGACAGTGTGGCGATTCCTCAGGGACCTAGAAATAAAAATTCCATTTGACCCAGAAATCCCATTACTGGGTATCTATCCAAAAGACTATAAATCGTTCTACTATAAGGACACACGCACACGAATGTTCATTGCAGCACTGTTTACAATAGCAAAGACCTGAAACCAATCCAAATGCCCATCGATGATAGACTGGACTGGGAAAATGTGGCACATATACACCATGGAATATTATGCAGCAATCAAAAATGATGAGTCTGTGTCCTTTGTAAGGACATGGATGAATCTGGAGAACATCATTCTCAGCAAACTGACACAAGAACAGAAAAAGAAATACTGCATATACTCACTCATAGGTGGGTGAGAAAAATGAAAACACATGGACACAGAGAGGCGGTCTACTATACACTGGGGACTGTTGGGGGAAATGGGGGAGGGACAGCGGGGGGGGCTGGGGGCGATAGCCTGGGGATGAATACCAAGTGTGGGTGAAGGGGAGGAAGGCAGCAAAACACACTGCCATGTGTGTACCTATGCAACTATCTTGCACGTTCTGCACAGGTACCCCAAAACCTATAATGCAATAAAAATTAAAAAAAAACAGGAGGCTATCTCAAACATTTCATTTCTCAATGAATCTCTGAATGAAGGGCTATATAAAATAAACTGCTGAGTCCGTTACATTTGTGCATTATTCATTGAGGTTACAAGTCAGTGGCCATATAAAATAAAATCCTGATTACTCCACACGTGCATATTATCCACTGAATCTATGAATGTGAGTCCAAATGAAATAAACTCCTGGCTACTCCACAGGTCTGCATTATTTACCGAGGCTCTGAATGAATCTCCATCGAAAATAGACTCCAAATTATTCTCCAGGTGTGTATTATTCAGTGAGCCACAGAAGATATGCTCATGCTAATTACATTTCTTACTGTAAAAAATGTCTGTCTTATGCACTGAGTCTCCGAATAAGTGTCTACATGAAAGAGTCTCCTGACTACATGACATTTTTCAATGACACTTTGAATGAGAGGCCACATGAAAAAGTCTCCTGACTATTCCACAGGTGTGCGTTATTTAGTGAGACTCTGAATGAGGACATACAAGTAAATCCTGACTATCCAGGTGTGTACATTTAGTGAGGCTCTCAACAGGTAACCATAGGAAAGAGACTTCTGACTATTCCGCAGGTGTGAATTATTTAGTGATTCTATGAATGAGTGGTGATAAAATATAGACTCCAGTCTATATCACAAGTGTGTAATATTCAGTGAGGCTATGAAAGAGGGGCCATATGAAACAGAATTCTAATGATTCCACATGTGCATTATTCACTGATTGTCTGAATGAGTAGCCCTATGATATAGACACCTAATTATTCTCCATGTGTGCATTATTTCAACAGGGTCAGTATGAGTGTCCATACCAAATAGACTCCTGAAACTCACCCAAGTGTGTATTACTCAGCGTTACACAGAATTAGAGTTCATATGAAATAGACTCCTGACTACCACCCAGGTGTGTATCATTCAGGAATGCACTTAATTCATGGCTATCTTAAACAGTGTCCTGATTACTCCATAAAAGCTCATTATTCACTGAAACTCTGAATGGGAGGCCATACAAAATAGACACATGACTATTGCTCAATTGTAAATCATTCAATAAGATTCTAAATGAGTGGTACTATGAAATAGAATCCTGAGAATTCCCTAGGTGTGTATCATTCAGGGAGACAAAGAATAAGTGACCATATAAAAAATGCTCAATTATTACCCTGGTGTGGATTGTTCACTGAGGATCTAAATGAGTGGCTACATAAAAAAGTCCCTTAACTGTACCCCAGGTGTGTATTATTGAATGAGACTCTGAAAAGTGGGCATAAGAAAGAGACTCAGGTTTATTGCCCAGGTGTACATTACTTACAGAGACTCTGAATGTGTAGGCATTTGAAGTAGACCCTTGACTGTTTCTGAGGGGAGTTTTATTCACAGACGCCCAGAACGAGTGGACATGTGAAAGAGATTCCTGACTTATCAGATATACATGTTATTCACTAAAGCACTGAAAGAGTGGCCTTATGAAATAGACAGCATTTTACTCCACTGGTGCGCTTTATTTTTTGACTCTCCAAACGAACCACCATATGAAATAGACTTGTGATTATTCCCCACATGTGCAACATTCGAGAAGGTTCTGTATGAGTGTCCATATCAAATAGTCTCCTGACTCTCACAGATGTGTGTTTCATTCAAAAAGCGACTTTACTTGGGGCTACCTTCAATAGGGTACTACCACCTCCCTCAGCTGTTTATTACGCACTGAAGTTCTGAATGAGATGCCATAGGAAATAGACTCCTTACTATTGCTCCATTGTGCATTATTCAGTAATGCTGTGATTGATTGGCTAAATGACCTGGACTCTGACTATTCCCAAGGTGTATATCCTTCATTCAGCTTCTGAACGAGTGACCACATAAAAGAGACTCCTGACTCTGTCCTCTTGACTATTTTTCAGCTCTGCATTTTCCACTGAGTCGCTGGGTGAACAGTCATATCAAATTGTCTCCAGACAATTCTCCAGGTGTGCATTATTCACTGAGTCTCTTAGTAAGTGGCTATATATAATAGAATCCAGAGTATTTTCCAGATATACATAATTCTTCACAGAAGAACTGAATATGTGTCAATGTCAAGTACACTCCTGACATTTCCAAACGTCTGTGTTATTCTGTGAGGCTCTGAAGGAGTGGCCATATAATAGAGACTCCTATATACTACTCAGGCGTGAGTTTTCCATTCGACTGTAAATGAGTGGCTATATGAAACAGAATCCTGACTTCTCCAAAGTGTCTGTTATTCAGTTAGGCTCTGAGTATGTGGCTATATGAAATAGAATTCTGTCTACAATACAGGTGTTCTTTACTCAATGAACCTCTGAAGAAATGCCACATGTAACAGCGTCGAGAGTATTCCTCAGGTATTTATTATTCACTGAGGCTCTGAAACTTTGGCCATATGAAATTGTTTCCTGACTAGTCTACAGCCGTGTATTACTGATTCTGACTCTAAATATTTGGGCATATATAATAGACTAGTGTCTGTTCCAAAGTTGTGTATTACTGATTCAGGCTTTGATTTTGTGGCCATATAAAACAGACTAGTGTCTATTCCACACATGTGCATTATTTCCTTAGGCTGTAAATGAGAGGCTATGTAAAGTACACTCCTATCACTTCCCCAGGTGTGTGTCACTCAGTGAGGCTCTTTTTGTATGACAATATAAAACAGGAGGCTGCCTATCTCAAATATTTTTATTACTCAGTGAATCACTGAATGAGCAGCTATATAAAATAAACTGCTGAGTACTTTACATTTCTGCATTACTCATTGAGGTTATGAGTCAGTGGCCATATAAAATGGAATTCTGATTAATCCACACGTGCATAATATCCACTGAAGCTATGAACGTGTGTCCAAATAAAATAGATTCCTGATTAATCCACAGGTTCACATTATTTACCAAGGCTCTGAATGAATGTCCATCGAAAATAGACTCCTAATTATTCCCCAGGTGTGCATTACTCAGTGAGTTTCAGAAGATATGGTCATACTAATTAGATTTCTTACTATAAAAAGGGTCTGTCTTATGCACTGAGTCTCTAAATAAGTGTCTACCTGAAAGAGTCTCCTGACCTCACCTCATATTTCAATGACACATTGAATGAGAGGCCACATGAAAAAGTCTCCTGAATATTCCACAGGTGTGCATTATTTAGTGAGACTCTGAATGAGGAGATACAAGTAAATCCTGACTATTTATCCAGGTGTGTACATTTAGTGAGGCTCTCAACGCGTAGCCTTAGGAAAGAGACTTCTGACTATTCCACAGGTGTGAATGATTCAGTGATTTTCTGAATGAGTGGCCATAAAATATAGACATCAGACTATATCACAAGTGTGTAATGTTCAGTGAGGCTGTGATAGAAAGGCCATATGAAACAGAATTCTAATGACTCCATATGTGCATTATTCCTTAGGCTGTAAATGAGAGGCTATGTAAAGTACACTCCTATCACTTCCCCAGGTGTGTGTCACTCAGTGAGGCTCTTTTTGTATGACAATATAAAACAGGAGGCTGTCTATCTCAAATATTTTTATTATTCAGTGAATCACTGAATGAGCAGCTATATGAAATAAACTGCTGAGTACTTTACATTTCTGCATTACTCATTGAGGTTATGAGTCAGTGGCCATATAAAATGTAATTCTGATTAATCCACACGTGCATAATATCCACTGAGGCCATGAACGTGTGTCCAAATGGAATAGACTCCTGATTAATCCACAGGTCCGCATTATTTACCGAGGCTCTGAATGAATGTCCATCGAAAATAGACTCCGAATTATTCTCCAGGTGTGCATTATTCAGTGAGCATCAGAAGATATGGTCATACTAATTAGATTTCTTACTATAAAAGGGTCTGTCTTATGCACTGAGTCTCTAAATAAGTGTCTACCTGAAAGAGTCTCCTGACCTCACCTCATATTTCAATGACACATTGAATGAGAGGCCACATGAAAAAGTCTCCTGACTATTCCACAGGTGTGCATTATTTAGTGAGACTCTGAATGAGGAGATACAAGTAAATCCTGACTATTTATCCAGGTGTGTACATTTAGTGAGGCTCTCAACGCGTAGCCTTAGGAAAGAGACTTCTGACTATTCCACAGGTGTGAATGATTCAGTGATTTTCTGAATGAGTGGCCATAAAATATAGACATCAGACTATATCACAAGTGTGTAATGTTCAGTGAGGCTGTGATAGAAAGGCCATATGAAACAGAATTCTAATGACTCCATATGTGCATTATTCACGGTTTGTCTGAATGAGTAGCAGTATAACATAGACTCCTGATTATTCTCCATGTGTGCATTATGCCAACAGGTTCGGAATGAATGTCAATACCAAATAGACTCCTGAAACTCCCCCAGGTGTGTATTACTCAGCATTACACAGAATTAGAGTTCATATGAGATAGACTCCTGACCATCACCCAGGTGTGTATCATTCAGGATGGCACTTATTCATCGCTATCTTAAACAGTGTCCTGGTTACTCAATACAAGTTCATTATTCACTGAAACGTTGAATGAGAGGCCATACAAAATAGACACCTGACTATTGCTCGATTGTGAATTATTCAATAAGGTTCTAAATGACTGGTAGTATGAAATAGAATCCTGAGAATTCCCCAGGTGTGGATCATTCAGGGAGGCACAGAATGAGTGGTGTGTATTATTCACTGAGAATAACATAAAAAATGCTCGACTATTACCGTGGTGTGTATTATTCACTGAGGATCTAAATGAGTGGCTACATGAAGTAGACCCTTATATCTTCCACAGGTGTGTATTATTGAATGATACTCTGACTAAGTAGGCATAAAAATAAACTCAGGTGTATTGCCCAGGTGTTCATTACTTACAGAGACTCTGAATGTATAGGCACTTGAAGTAGACTCTTGACTGTTTCTGAGGGGAGTATTATTCAAAGATGCCCAGAAGTGGTGGCCATGTGAAAGAGATTTTTGACTTATCAGATATACATGTTATTCACTAAATCCCTGAAAGTGTGGCCTTATGAAATAGACCGCATTCTACTCCACAGTTGCGCGTAATGTTTTGACTCTCCAAAAGAACCACAATATGAATTAGACTAGAAATTATTTCCCACATATGCAATATTCGAAGAGGTTCTTTATGAGTGTCCATATCAAATAGTCTCCTGACTCTCACATAGGTGTGTATCATTCAAGGAGCGGCTTTATTTGGGGCTACCTTCAATAGGGTACTACCACCTCCACAGCTGTTTATTACGCACTGAAGTTCTGAATGAGAGGCCATATGAAATAGGCTCCTTACTATTGCCCCACTGTGCATTATTCGGTAATGCTGTAATTGAGTGGCCATATGACCTGGACTCTGACTATTCCCAAGGTGTGTATTCTTCAGTCAGTTTCTGAACGAGTGACCATATAAAATAGACGCCTGACTCTGTCCTCTTGACTATTTCTCAGCACTGCATTTTTCACTGAGTCGCTGAGTGAACAGTCATATCAAACAGTCTCCAGACAATTCTCCAGGTGTACATTATTCAGTGAGTCTCCTAATAAGTGGCTATATATAATAGAATCTGAGTATTTTCCAGATATATATGATTCTTCACTGAGAAACTGAATGACTGGCCATGTCAAGTACACTCCCGATATTTCCATACGTCTGTATTATTCTGTGAGGCTCTGAATGAGTGGCCATATAATAGAGACTCCTATATACTATTCAGGCGTGAGTTTTTACATTCGGCTGGAAATGAGTGGCTATAGAAAACAGAATCCTGACTTCCCAAGGTGTCTGGTATTCAGTTAGGCTCTGAGTATGTGGTATATGAAACAGAATTCTGACTGCAATACAGGTGTTCTTTACTCAATGCACCTCTGAAGAAATGCCACAGGTAACAGCGTCCAGAGAATTCCTCAGGCATTTATTATTCACTGAGGCTCTGAAACTTTGGCCATATGAAATTGTTTCCTGACTAGTCTACAGGCCTGTATTGTTGACTCTGACTCTAAATATTTGGGCATATATAATAGACTAGTGACTATTCCAAAGTTGTGAATTACTGACTCAGGCTTTGATTTTGTGGCCATATAAAGCAGACTAGTGTCTATTCCACACATGTGCATTATTCCTTAGGCTGTAAATGAGAGGCTATGTAAAGTACAATCCTAACACTTCCCCAGATGTGTGTCACTCAGTGAGGCTTTTTTTGTATGACAATATAAAACAGGAGACTGTCTATCTCACATGTTTTTATTATTCAGTGAATCACTGAATGAGCAGCTATAAGATATAAACTGCTGAGTACATTACATTTGTGCATTATTCATTGAGGTTACGAGTCAATGGCCATATAAAATGGAATCCTGATTAATCCAAACGTGCATATTATCCACTGAGGCCATGAATGTCTGTCCAAATTGAAGAGACTCCAGACTACTCCACAGGTCTGCATTATTTACCGAGGCCCTGAATGAACATCCATCGAATATAGACTCCAAATTACCCTCCACGTGTGTATTATTCAGTGAGGCTCAGAAGATGTGGTCATACTAATTAGATTTCTTACTATATCAAGGGTCTGTTTTATAAACTGAGGCTCTGAATATGTGTCTACATGAAAGAGTCTCCTGACTACACCACATTTTTCAAAGACACATTGAAGGACAGGCCACATGAAAAAGGCTCCTGACTATTCCAAAGGTGTGCATTATTTACTGAGACTCTGAATGAGGAGATACAAGTAAATTCTGACTATTTATCCAGGTGTGTACATTTAGTGAGGCTCTCAACGGGTAGTCATAGGAAAGAGACTTCTGACTATTCCACAGGTGTGAATAATTCAGTGATTCTCTGAATGAGTGGCCATAAAATATAGACTCCAGACTATATCACAAGTGTGTAATATTCAGTGAGGCTGTGACAGAGGGGCCATATGAAACAGAATTCTAATGACTCCACATGTGCGTAATTCACTGTTTGTCTGAATGAGTAGCTGTATAACATAGACTCCTGATTATTCTCCATGTGTACATTATGCCAACAGGTTCGGTATGAGTGTCAATACCAAATAGACTCCTGAAACTCCCCCAGGTGTGTATTACTCAGCATTACACAGAATTAGAGTTCATATGAGATAGACTCCTGACCATCACCCAGGTGTGTATCATTCAGGAAGGCACTTAATTCATGGCTATCTTAAACAGTGTTCTGATTACTTAATAGAAGTTCATTATTCACTGAAACTTTGAATGAGGGGCCATACAAAATAGACACCTGACTATTGCTCGATTGTGAATTATTCAATAAGGTTCTAAATGACTGGTAGTATGAAATAGAATCCTGAGAATTCCCCGGTTGTGGATCATCCAGGGAGGCACAGAATGAGTGGCCATATAAAAAATGCTCGACTATTACCCTGGTGTGTATTATTAACTGAGGATCTAAATGAGTGGCTACATGAAGTAGACCCTTATATCTTCCACAGGTGTGTATTATTGAATGATACTCTGACTAAGTGGGCATAAAAATAAACTCAGGTGTATTGCCCAGGTGTTCATTACTTATAGAGACTCTGAATGTGTAGGCATTTGAAGGAGACCCTTGACTCTTTCTGAGGGGAGTATTATTCACAGATGTCCAGAACGAGTGGCCACGTGAAAGAGATTCCTTACTTATCAGATATACATTTTATTCACTAAAACACTGAAAGTGTGTCCTTATGAAATCGACCACATTTTACTCTACAGGTGGGTGTTGTTTTATGACACTTCAAACGAAACACCATCTGAAATAGAGTAGTGATTATTCCCCACATGTGCAATATTTGAAGAGGTTCTGTATGAGTGTCCATATTATATAGTCTCCTGACTCTCACACATGTGTGTATCATTTACGGAGCTGCTTTATTTGAAGCTACCTTCAGTAGGGTACTCCTTCCTCCACAGCTGTTTATTACGCACTGAAGTTCTGAATGAGAGGCCATAGGAAATAGACTCCTTACTATTGCCCCATTGTGCATTATTCGGTAAGGCTGTGATTGAGTGGCCATATGACCTCGACTCTGACTATTCACAAGGTATGTATTCTTCAGTCAGGTTCTGAATGAATGACCACATAAAATAGACTCCTGACTCTTTCCTCTTGACTATTTCTCAGCTCTGCATTTTCCACTGAGTCGCTGGGTGAACGGTCTTATCAAATAGTCTCCAAACAATTCTCCAGGTGTGCATTATTTAGTGAGGTTCTTAATAAGTGGCTATATATAATAGAATCCTGAGTATTTTCCAGATATATATGATTCTTCACCGAGGAACTGAATAAATGGCCATGTCAAGTACACTCATCACATTTCCATACGTCTGTATTATTCTGTGAGGCTCTGAATGAGTGGCCATATAATAGAGACTCCTATATACTACTCAGGCGTGAGTTTTTACATTCGGCTGTAAATGAGTGGCTATACGAAACAGAATCCTGACTTCCCCAAGGTGTCTGTTATTCAGTTAGGTTCTGAGTGTGTGGTTATATGAAATAGAATTTTGACTACAATACAGGAGTTCTTTACTCAATGATACTCTGAAGTAATGCCACATGTAACAGCATCCAGAGTATTCCTCAGGTGTTTATTATTCACTGAGGCTCTGAAATTTTGGCCATATGAAATGGTTTCCTGACTAGTCTGCAGGCCTCTATTATTTACTCTGACTCTAAATATTTGGGCATATATAATGGACTAGTGTCTATTCCAAAGTTGTGTATTACTGACTCAGGCTTTGATTTTGTGGCCATATAAAACAGACTAGTGTCTATTCCACACATGAGCATTATTCACTTAGGTTGTAAATGAGAGGCTATGTAAAGTACACTCCTAACACTTCCCCAGGAGTGTGTCACTCAGTGAGGCTCCTTTTGTATGACAATATGAAACAGGAGTCTATCTATCTCAAATATTTTCATTATTCAGTGAATCACTGAATGAGCAGCTATATAAAATATACTTCTGAGTTCTTTACATTTGTGCATTATTCATTGAGGTTACGAGTCATTGGCCATATAAAATGGAGTCGTGATTAGCCCACACGTGCATATTATTCACAAAGGCTATGAATGTGTGTCCTAATAAAATAGACTCCTGGCTATTCCACAGGATTACATTATTTACTGAGGCTCTGAATGAATGTCCATTGAAAATAGACTCCAAATTATTCTCCAGGTGTGTATTATTCAGTGTGGCTCAGATGATGTGGCCATATAAATTAGATTCCTTACAAAATAAAGGGTCTGTTTTATTCACTGTGGCTCTGAATATGTGTCTACATGAAATAGACTCCTGAATACATCATATTATTCAGTGACACTCCGAGTTAGAGGCCACATAAAAATTCTCCTGGCTATTCCACAGGTGTGCTTTATTTAGTGAGACTGTGAATGAAGGGATATAACTATATCCTGACTATTTCCACAGGTTTTACACTTAGTGAGGCTCTTAACGAGTGGCCATAGGAAAGAGTCTCCTGACTATTCCACAGGTGTGCATTATTTAGTGAGACTCTGAATGAGGGGATAATGGTAAATCCTGACTATTTCCCCAGGTGTGTACACTTAGTGAGGCTCTTAACGAGTGGCCATAGGAAAGAGACTTCTGACTATTCCACAGTTGTGCATTATTTAGTGATTCTCTGAATGGGTTGTCATAAAAAATAGACTCCAGACTATATCACAAGTGTGTAATATTCAGTGTGGCTGTGAAAGAGAGTCCATAAGAATCAAACTTCTAATTACTTACATGTGCATTATTAACTGTTTGTCTGAAAGAGTAGCCCTATGACATAGACTCCTCATTATTATACACGTGTGCATTAATCAAACAGGTTCTGTTTGAGTGTCCATACCACATAGACTCCTGACACTGCCTCAGGTGTGTATTACTGAAGGAAACACAAAATTAGAGTTCATATGAAATAGACGCCAGACTGTTACTAAGTTGTGTATCATTCAGGAAGGCACTTAATTTGTGGCTATCTTAAACAGCATCCTAATTACTTCGTAGAAGTTCATTATTCACTGAAACTTTGAGTGATAGACCATATAAAATAGACACCTGACTATTGCTTCATTGTGAATTATTCAATAAGGTGCTAAATGCGTGGTAGTATCAAATAGAATCCTTAGGATTCTACAGCTGTATATCACTCAGTGAGGCACAAAATGAGTGGCCATATAAAAAATGCTCGACTATTAGCCTGGTGTGATTATTCACTGAGGTTCTAAATGAGTGGCTACATGAAGTAGACTCATAACTCTTCCACAGCAGTGTATTATTGAATGAGACTCTGACTAAGTGGGCATGAAAATGAGACTCAGGTGTATTGCCCAGGTGTTCATTACCTACAGAGTCTTTGAATGTGTAGCCATTTAAAGTAGACACTTGACTATTTTTGAGGGGAATATTCTTCACAGAGGCCCTGAATGAGTGGCCATGTGAAAGAGATTTCTTACTTGTCACATATACATATTATTCACTAAAACACTGAAAGAGTGTCCTTCTGAAATAGAACCCATTTTACTCCACAGGTGTGCATAAGTTTTTGATTCACCAAACGAAACACCATATGAAACAGACAAGTGATTATTTCCCACATGTGCAGTATTCGAAAAGGCTTTGATTTTGCAACCATATAAAATAGACTAGTGTCTATTACACACTTGTGCATTATTTTCTGATTCTGTAAATTAAAGGCTATATAAAGTACACTCCTAACACTTCCCCTGGTGTGCATTACTCAGTGAGGCTCTTTTTGTTTAACCATATGAAACAGGATGCTGTCAATTTCAAATATTTTTATTATTCAGTGAATCCCTGAATGAGTGTCTATATGAAATATACTGCTAAGAATTTTACATTTTTGCATTTTTCACTGAGGTTACGAGTCAGTGGCCATATAAAATGGAATCCTGACTAATCCACAAGTGCATTTTATCCTCTGAGGCTATGAATGAGTGTCCTAATAAAATTGACTCCTGGCTACTCCACAGGTGTGCATCATTTTCCGAGGCTCTGAATATATGTCCATCGAAAATAGACTCCAAATTATTCCCCAGGTGTGTACTATTCAGTGAGGCTCAGAATATGTTTCGATATCAATTAGATTCCTTACTATATCAAGTGTCTGTCTTATTCACTGAAGCTCTGAATATGTGTCTACAGGAAATAGACTCCTGACTACACCACATTATTCAGTGACACTGTGAATTAGAGGCCACATCAAAAAGTCTCCTGACTATTCCACAGGTGCGCATTATTTAGTGAGAATCTGAATGAGGGGATGAAGATAAATCCTGACTATTTCTCCAGGGGTGTACACTAAGTGAGGCTCTTAACGAGTGGCCACAGGAAAGAGACTTCTGACTATTCCACAGGTGTGCATTATTTAGTGATTCTCTGAATTAGTGGCCATAAAAATTAGACTCCAGACTATATCACAAGTGTGTAATATTCAGTGAGGCTGTGAAAGAGGGGCCATATGAAACAGACTTCTAATTACTCCGCATGTGCATTATTCACAGTTTTTCTGAATGAGTAGCGGTATGACATAGACTCCTCATTATTATTCAGGTCTGCGTTAATCAAACAGGCTGTGTTGGAGTGTCCATACCAAATAGACTCCTGACACTGCGCCAGGTGTGTATTACTCAGCAATACACAAAATTGGAGTTCACATGAAATAGACTCATGACTATCACACAGGTGCGTATCATTCAGCAAGGTACTTAATTCGTGGCTGTGTTAAACAGCGTCCTGATTACTCCATAGAAGTTTACTATTAACTGAATCTTTGAATGATAGACCATACAAAATAAACACCTGACGATTGCTTCATTGTGAATTATTCAATAAGGTGCTAAATACGTGGTAGTATCAAATATAATCCTGAGCATTTTTCAGGTGTATACCACTCAGTGAGGCAGAAAATGAGTGGCCATATAAAAATGCTCGACTATTACCCTGGTGTGCATTATTCACTGAGGCTCTAAATGAGTGGCTACATGAAGTAGACTCTTAAATCTTCCTTTTTTGTGTATTACTGAATGAGTCTCTGACTAAGTGGGCATAAAAAAGAGACTCAGGTGTATTGCCCACGTGTTCATTACCTAGAGAGTCTCTGAATGTGTAGCCATTTAAATAAGACACTTGACTATTTTTGAGGGTAGTATTATTCACAGAGGCCCTGAACGAGTGGCCATGTGAAAGAGATTCCTTACTTTTCAGATATACATATTATTCACTAAAACAGTGAAAGAGTGGCCTTCTGAAATAGAACCCATTTTACTCCACAGGTGTGCATAAGTTTGTGATTCACCAGACGGAACACCATATGAAACAAACAAGTCATTATTCCCCACATGTGCAGTATTCGAAAAGGCTTTGATTTTGCGGCCATATAAAATAGACTAGTGTCTATTCCACACGTGTGCATTATTTCCTAATTCTGTAAATTAAAGTCTATATAAAGTAGACTCCTAACACTTCTCCTGGTGTGCATTACTCAGTGAGGCTCTTTTTGTGTGACCATAGGAAACAGGATGCTGTCTATCTCAAATATTGGTATTATTCAGTGAATCTTTGAATTAGTGTCTATATAAAATAGACTGCTGAGTACTTTACATTTGTGCATTTGTCACTGAGGTTACGAGTCAGTGGCCATATAAAATGGAATCCTGAATAATCCACACGTGCATATTATTTAATGAGGCTCTTTATGTGTAATCATAACAAACAGAATGCTGTCTATCTTAAATATTTTTATTATGCAATGAATCTCTGAATGAGTGTCTATATGAAATAATCTGCTGAACACTTTACATTTGTGCATTTGTCACTAAGGTTACAAGTAATTGGCCATATAAAATGGAATCCTGACTAATTCACACGTGCATATTATCCACTGAGGCTATGAATGAGTGTCCTAATAAAATAGACTCCTGGCTACTTCACAGGTGTACATTTTTTACCAAGGCTCTGAATGAATGTCTATCGAAAATAGACTCAAAATTATTCTCCAGGTGTGTATTATACAGTGAAGCTTAGAAGATGTTGCCATATTAATTAGATTCCTTTCTATATCTGTGGCCTGTTTTATTCACTGAGGCTCTGAATATGTGTCTACGTGATATAGACTCCTGACTACAACACATTATTCAGTGACACTCCGAATTAGAGGCCACATGAAAAAGTCTCCTGACTATTCCACAGGTGTGCCTTATTTAGTCAGAATGTGAATGAGGGGATAAAGGTAAATCCTGACGGTTTCCCCAGGTGTGTACACTTAGTGAGGCTCTTAACGAGTGGCCATAGGAAAGAGACATCTGACTATTCAGCAGCTGTGCATTATTTAGTGATTCTTTGAATGATTGGCCATAAAAAATAGACTCCAGACTATATCACAAGTGTGTAATATCCAGTGCGGCTGTGAAGGATCCTCTGTATACCTTCTTTCTCCTTTGTGTATCAAGTCTCTTCTGTTTGCATTCTCCTCTCTCCTTTGTATCCTCCTCTCTCCTGTGTGTATCCTCCTATCTTCTGTGTGTATCTCCTGTGTGTATCCTCCTCTTTAAAGCATTTTTTCCTGTGTGTATCCCCTTTTCTGTGTGTATCCTCTCCTTTGTGTATCCTCCTCCTGTGTATATCACCACTCTCCTGTGTATATCACCACTCTCCTGTGTGTATTCTTCTGTCTCCTGTGTGTATCCTGCTCTTTTGTAAATATCCTGTGTTTATCCTCCTCTCTCCTGTGTGTATTTCTGTGTATCTTTTTCTGTGTATCCCCTCTTCTGTGTATCCTCCTCTTGTGTGTATCCTCCTCTGTGTATCCCCTTTTCTGTGTGTATCCTCTTTCCTGTGTGTATCCTTCTCTCTCCTGTGTGCATCCCCAACTCTCTTGTGTGTATCCTCTCTCCAATGTGTATCCTCCTCTGCTTTTGAATCCTCCTCTCTTCTGTGTGTATCCTCTCCTGTGTGTGTATCCTCTCCTGTGTATTCTCCCTCCTGTGTGTATCCTCTCCTGTGTATCCTCTTTCCTGTGTGTATGCCCCTCTGTCCTGTGTATATCCTTCTCTACTGTGTTTATCCTCCTCTCTCCTGTGTGTATCCTCCTTTTTTTCAGTGTAACCCCCTTTCTTCAGTGTGTATCCCCTTTTCTGTGTGTATCCTCTCTCCTTTGTATCCTCCTCTCCTCTGTGTATCCTCTCTCCTGTGTGTATCCTCCTCTATCCTGTGTGTATGCCACTCTCTTTTGTGTGTATCCCCCTCTCCTGTGTGTATCCTCCTATCTTCTGTGTGTATCTCCCTGTCTCCTGGGCGTATCCCTCTTGCCTGTGTGAATCTCTTTTTTTGTATGTGTGTTGTCCCCTCTTATTTGTGTATCCTTTTTTCTTCTCGGTGTAGCCTCCTCTCTCCTTGTGTGTCCTCCTCTCTCCTGTGTGTATTCCCCTTCCCCTGTGTGTATCTTCCTCTCTCCTCTGTGTATCTTTCACCCTCCTGTGTGTATTCTGCACTCTCCTGTTTGTATCTTCCTTGTTCCTGTGTGTATCCCCCTCTCTCCTTTGTGTATTCTTTTCTCTCCTGTGTGTATGCCCCTCTCTCTTGTGTGTATTTCCCTCTCTCCTGTGTGTATCCCACTCTCTCCTGTGTGTATCCCCCTCTCCTGTTTGTATCCCCCAATCTCCTGTGTGTATTACCCTGTTTCCCGTGTGAATCCATCTCTCCTGTGTGTATCCTCCTCTCTCCTGTGTGTATGCACCTCTCCTGTGTGTATTCTCCTCTCTCCTGTGTGTATCCTCCTCCCTCCTGTGTGTATTATCTTCTCTCCTGTGTGTATTCTTCTCTCTTTTGTGTGTATTTTCCTCTCTCCTGTTTGTATCTTCCTATATCCTTTGTGTATCCCTCCTCTTTCCTTTGTGTTCCCCACTGTCCTGTGTGTAACCCCTTTCCCTTCTGTTTGTATCCCCCCTTTATTCTGTGGTTATCCCCCTCTCTTCTGTGTGTATACCCTCTCTCCTGTTTATATCCTCCACTCTCCTTTGTGTATCTTCTTCTCTCCTGTGTTTACCCCTCTCTCATCTGTGTGTATCCCCCTCTCCTGCGTGTATCCTCCTCTCTCTTTTGTGTATCCCCTTTCTCCTGTGTGTATCCCCTTTCTCCTGTGTGTGTATCCTCTCTCCTGTTTGTATCTTCCTTGTTCCTGTGTGTATCCCCTCTCTCTGTGTGTATCCTCTTTCTTTGTGTATCCTTCTCTCTCCTGTGTGTATCCTCTCTCTCTGTGTGTATCTCCTCTCTCCTGTGTGTATCCTCCTCTCTCCTGTGTATCTCTCTTCCTCTGTGTATCCTCCTTTGTGTATCTTCTCTCCTGTGTGTATCTTCCTCTCTTTGTGTATCCTCCTCCTGTGTATCTCCTCTCTCCTGTGTGTATCATCTTCTCCTCTGTGTGTATCCTCCTTTCACCTGTGTGTACCCTCCTCTCTTCTGTTTGTATTTTCTTCTCTCCTGTGTGTATCCTCCTCTCTGCTGTGTCTATCCTCCTCTCTCCTGTGTGTATGCCCCTCTCTCTTGTGTGTATCCCCTCTTCAGTGTATTCTTCTCTCACCTGTGTGTATCCTTATTTCTCCTGTGTGTATCACCCTTTCCTGTGTGCATGCCCCTCTCTCTTGTGTGTATTCCCATCTCCTGTGTGTATTCTCCTTTCTCCTTTGTATCCTCCTCCTGTGTGTATCCCCTTTTCTGTGTGTATCCTCCTTTCACCTGTGTGTATCCTCTTCCTGTGAAAGCATTTTTTCCTGTGTTTATCCATTTCTCCTGTGTGTATACCTCTCTCCTGTGTATCCTCCTCCTGTGTGTATCTCCTGTGTGTATCATCCACTCTCCTGTGTATATCCCAGTTTCTCCTGTGTATTCTTCTGTCTCCTGTGTGTATCCTCCTGTGTGTATACCTCTCTCCTGTGTTTATCCTCCTCCTGTGTGTATCCCCTCTTCTGTGTGTATCTTTTCTCTACTGTGTGTATCCTCTTCTCTCCTGTGTTTATCCTCCTCTCTGTGTGTGTATCCTCCTCTCTTCTGTGTGTATGCCCCACTTTTCTGTGTGTATTTTTTCCTGTGTGTATCTCCTGTGTGCATCCAACTCTTGTGTGTATCCCTCTCTCCAATGTGTATCCTCCTCTCTGCTTTTGAATCCTCCTCTTCTGTGTGTATACCCTCTCTCCTGTGTATATCCTCTCCTTTGTGTATCTCTCCTGTGTATCTCCTGTGTGTATCCTCCTTTCCTGTGTGTATGCCCCTCTGTCCTGTGTGTATCCTCCTGTGTGTATTCTCCTCTCCTGTGTGTATCCTCCTGTTTGTATCCCCTCTCCTGTGTGTATCCCCTCTCCTTTGTGTATGCCCCTCTCTCCTGTGTGTATCCTCCTCTCTGTGTATCCTCCTGTGTGTATCACCACTCTTCTGTGTGTATCCTCCTGTGTGTATCCTCTCTGTGTGTATCTTCTTCTTTCCTGTGTGTATCACCACTCTTCTGTGTGTATCCTCTCTCCTGTGTGTATCCTCTCTCCTGTGTATCCTCTCTTTTGTGTAACCTCCTCTTCTGTGTGTATCCTATCCTCTCCTGTGTGTACCCTCTCCTGTGTGTATCCTCCTCTCTGTGTGTATCCTCCTCTCTCCTGTGTGTATCCTTCTCTCTCCTGTGTGTATCCTCCTCTCTCCTGCGTGTATCCTCCTCTCTTCTGTCTGTATTCTCCTCTCTTTTTGTGTACCCTCCTCCCTCCTGTATTTATCCTTCTCCCCTGTGTGTATGCCCCTCTATCCTGTGTGTATGCCCCACTCTTTTGTGTGTATCCCCTTTCTCCTGTGTGTATCCCCCTCTGTGTATCCTCTTCTCCTGTGTGTATACCCTCTCCTGTGTATTCTCTCCTGTGTGTCCTCCTCTCTCTGTGTATCCCCTTTCTCCTGTGTGCATCTTCCCCACTTCTGTGTGTATCCCTCTCTCTACTGTGTTTTCCCCTCTCCTTTGTGTATCCTCCTCTCTCCTGGGTGTATCCTCCACTCTTTTGTGCGTATCCTTGTCTCTGCAATTTGTATCCTCCTCTCTCCTGTGTGTATCCCCCTCCCCCTGTGTGTATCTTCCTCTCTCCTGTGTGTATTTCCCTCTATCCTCTGTGTATGTCACACTCTCCTGTTTGTATCTTCCTCTCTTTTGTGTGTTTTCCCCTCTCTTCTGGGTGTATCCTCCTCTCTTCTGTGTGTATCCTCCTCTCTCCTGTGTGTATCCGTTTACCCCTGTGTGTATCCTCATTTCTCCTGGGTGTATTTCCCTCTCTCCTATGTGTATCCTCCTTTCTCTTGTGTGTATCCTCCTTTCACCTGTGTGTATCCTTCTTTCTCCTGTTTGTATTTTTTTCTCTCCTGTGTGTATCTCCTCTCTGCTGTGTCTATCTTTCTCTCCCCTGTGTGTATTCTCTTCTCTCCTTTGTGTATCTTTCTTTCTTCTGTGTGTATCTTCTTCTTTCCTATGTGTATACCCCTCTCTCCTGTGTGTATCCCCCTCTCTATTGTGTGTATTCTCCTCTATCCTGTGTGTATCCTCCTCTCTTCTGTGTGTATGCTCCCACCTCCTGTGTGTATCCTTCTCTTTTGTATGTATTCTTTCCTTTCCTGTGTCTATCTCTCTTTCACCTGTGTGTATTCCCCTCTTCTGTGTTTTCCCCCCTGTCTCTTTTGTGTATGCTCCTCTCACCTATGTGTATCCTCCTCTCTCCTGTGTGTATCTTCCTCTCCTGTGTATCCCCTCCTCCTGTGTATCCCCACTCTCCTGTGTGTATCCCTCTCTTCTGTGTATCCTCTTCTCTCCTGGGTGTATCCTCCTCTCTTTTGTGTGTATCCTCTCTCTCTTTTGTGTGTATCTCTCCTCTGTGTATCTTCTCTCCTGTGTGTGTATCCTCTCTCTCCAGTGTGTATTTTCTCCTCTGTGTGTATCCCCACTCTCCTGTTTGTATTTCCCTCTCTCCTGTGTGTATTCCTTTCCCCCTGTGTGTATCTCCATTTCTCCTGAGTGTATCCCCCTCTCTCCTGTGTGTATCCTCCTCCTGTGTGTGTATCCTCCTCTCCTCTGTGTGTATCCTCCTCTCCTGTGTATCCCTCTCTCTGTTTGTATTTTTTCTCTCCTGTGTATCCTCTCTCTGTGTGTGTATCCTTCCCCTGTGTGTATCCTCCTCTCCTGTGTGTATCTTCTCTTCTGTGTATCTTCTCTCCTGTGTGTATTCTCCTGTGTATTTCTTTCTTCTGTGTGTATCTCCTCTCTGTGTATCCTCCTGTCTCTTGTGTATCCTCTCTCCTATGTGTATCCTCCACCTCCTCTGTGTATCTTCCTCTCCTGTGTGTATCCTTCCACCTGTGTGTATCCCCACTCTCCTGTGTGTATTCCCTCTCCTGTGTGTATTTTCTCCTCTGTGTGTGTATCCTCCTTTCTCCTGTGTATCTATCCTCTCCTGTGTGTATTCTCCTCCTGTGTGTTTCTTTCTCTCTCCTGTGTGAATTCTTCTTTCTCCTCTGTGTATCCTCCTGTCTCTTGTGCGTATCCTTCTCTCTCTTGTGTGTATTTTCTTATCTCTTGTGTGTATCTCTCCTCACTTCTGTGTGTAAACCCCTCTCTCCTGTGTGTATCTTCCCTAATCCTGTGTGTATTTTTCTTTCTTCTGTGTGTCTTCCCCTCTCTTCTCTTTGTATCTTCATCTCCTTTGTGTAGCCTTCTCTCTGCTCAGTGTATCCTCCTCTCTCCTGTGTTTATCCGCCACTCTCCTATGTGTATCCTTTTTCATTCTGTGTTTATCCCCCTCTCTTGTGTGTATTCTTCTCTCTTCTGTGTGTATCCTCTTCTCTCCTGTATTTATTCTTCTCCCACTGTGTGTATTCCCCTCTCTGCTATGTATATCCCCTTCCTTCCTACGTTTATGCTTCACTCTCATGTGTGTATCCCCTTCTCTCCTATGTGTATCTTCCCTCTTTCCTGTGTGTATCCTCGTCTATTTTGTGTGTATCCCCCTCTCTCCTGTGTGTATCCAACTCCCTTCTTTGTGTATCCCTGTCTCCTATGTGTATCTTTTTTCTCTTTTGTGTGTATTCCCCTCTCCTTTGTTTATTTCCCTCTCTTCTGTGTGTATTCTTCTGTCTTCTGTGTGTATCATTTTCTATTTTGTGTGTATTCTCTTCCATCCTGTGTGTATCTTCCTCTCTGCTGTGTTTATCCTTCTCTCCTGTGTGTATCTATCCCTCTCCTGTCTGTATGCTCTTCTTTCCTGTGTGTATGCTCCTCTCTCCTTTGTGTAACTCTCGTCATTCCTCTGTGTATCTCCTTTTTCTCCTTTGTGTATCCACCCTCTCTCATGTGTGTATCCCCCCTTTCTCCTGTGTGTGTTCTTCTTTCTCCTGTGTTTATCCTCTCTCCTGTGTGAATCCTAATCTCTGCTGTGTGTATTCTTTTTTCTCCTGTGTGTATGCCTTTCTCGCCTGTGTGTATTCTTCTCTCCTGTGTGTATTCTCCTTTTTTCTTTTGTGTGTATCCTTTCTCCTGTGTATTTTCTCTCTCTGTGTGTATCTCCTCTGTGTGTATCTCTCCTCCTGTGTGTATTCTTCTCTCTTCTGTGTATCCTTCTCTTTCCTGTGTGTATCTCCTCTCCTGTGTATCCTCTCCTGTGTGTATCTCTTCTGTGTGTATCCTCTCTGTGTATCTTCTCTCTTCTGTGTATCCTTCTCTTTCCTGTGTGTATCCCCTCTCTCCTGTGTGTATCCCCCTCTCTTCTGTATCCTCCTCTCCTGTGTATCCTCTCTCCTTTGTGTATCTCTCCTGTGTATTCTCCTCTCTCTCCTGTGTATCCTTCTCCTGTGTGTATCCTTCTCCTGTGTGTATCCTCCACTTTTGTGTGTATCCCCTCTCTCCTGTGTATCCTCTCTCTCCTGTGTTTATACTCCTCTCTTCTGTGTGTATCGCCCTATTTTGTGTGTATCCCCCACTCTCCTGTGTGTATCCTTCTTTCTCCTGCGTGTATTCTTTTCTCTCCTCTGTGTATCCTACTCGCTCCTGTGTGTATCCTCCTCTTTCCTGCGTTTATCGTCCTCTCTTCTGTCTGTATCCTCCTCTCTTTTTTGTGTTCCCTCCTCTCTCCTGCATTTATCCTTCTCCTTTTGTGTGTATCACCCTCTCTCCTTGGTGTATCCTTCTCCATCCTGTGTGTATGCCCCACTCTCCTGTGTGTATCCCTTTTTCTCCTATGTGTATCCTTTTTCTCTCCTGTGTGTATTCTCCTCTCTTCTGTGTGTATGCTCCTCTTTTCATTGTGTATCCCCTCTTCTCTGTGGATCCCCCTTTCTCTTGTGTGTATCCTCTCTTCTGTGTATCCTCTCTCCTGTGTATATTCCTCTCTCTGTGTATTCTCCTCTCTCCTTTGTGTATCCTCCTCTGTCATGTGTGTATTCTCTTCTCTCCTGTGCGTATCCTCCTGTCTGCTGTTTGTATCCTCCACTCTCCTGTGTGTATTCCCCTCCTGTGTGTATCCCCTCTCTCCTGTGTGTATCCTCCTCTCTCCTGTGTGTATCCTCCTCTCTCCTGCGTATGTCATCCTCTATTCTGTCTGTATCCTCCACTCTTTTGTGTGTATCCTTCTCTTTCTTGTATTTATTCTTGTTTTCCTGTGTGTATTCTTCTCTCTCCTGTGTGTATTACCTTACCGTCTGTGTGTATGCACCACTCTCTTGTGGGTATCCCCCTCTCTCCTGTGTGTATTCCCCCTCTCTCCTGTGTGTATCATCCTCTATTTTTTATACCACTCTCCTGTGTGTATTCTCCTTCTTTTTGTGTATCCTCTTTCCTGTGTGTATCACACAGTATCCTGTGTGTATCCCCCTCGACTGTGTGTATCCCCTTCTCTCGTTTGTTTCCCTCTCTTCTTTGTGTATACTCCTCTCTCCTGTGTGCAGCCTTCTCTCTCCTGTGTGTATCCTCCTCTCTCCTGTGTGTATCCCCATCCCTCTTTTCTGTATGCCACACTCTCTTGTTTGTATCCCCCTTTTTTCTGTGTGTATCACCCACTCTTCTTTGTGTATCACACCGTCTACTGTGTTTATTTTTTTCTCTCCTGTGTGTATCCTCCTCTGGCTTGTGTGTATTCTCCTCTCTCCTGTGGGTATCCCCTCTCTTGTGTGTATCCCCATTCCTCCTGTGTGTACTTTTCCCTCTCCTGTGTGTATTCTTCTCTCTCCTGCGTGCATCTTCCTCTCTTGTCTTTGTATCATCTTCCCTTTTGTGTGTATCCTTCTCTCCCCTGTATTTATTCTTTCACTGTTTGTATACCCCTCTCTCATGTTTGTATCCTCCTCTCCCCTGTGTGTATCCCCCATCTTCTGTGTGTATCCCCCCTCTCTTGTGTGTATCCTTCTCTCTCCTGCGATTGTGCACCTCTCTCCTGTGTGTGTCCCCCTCTCCTGTGTGTATCACCCTCTCTTCTGTGTATACTTCCTCGTATCCTGTGTGTATACCACTAGCCTGTTTGTATCCTCCTCTCTCCCGTGTATTTCTTCTCTTTCTTGTGAATCCTCCTTTCTCCTGTGTGTATCTTCCTCTCTTCTCTGTGTATCCTCCTCTCTCCTGTGTGTATTTTCCTCTCTCCTGTGTGTATTCCCCTTCTTCTGTGTGTATCCTTCTCTCTCCTCTGTGTATCCACCTCCCTCCTGTGTGTATTCTGAACTTTCCTGTTTGTATCCCCCTCTCTCCTGTGTGTATCCCCCTCTCTCCTGTGTGTATCCTCCTCTCTACTGTGTCTATGCTTCTCTGTCTTGTGTGTATTCTTTTTCTCCTGTATGTATCCTTCCTCTCTCTTGTGTTTACCCTCCTTTCTCCTCTGTATATGCCCCTCTCCCCTGTGGGTATCCCTTTCTCCTGTGTGTATCCCACACTTTCCTGTGTGTATCCTACACTCTGCTGTGTTTATCCTCCTCTCTTTTGCGTTTATCCCCCTCATTCCTGTGTGTATTCTTTTTTCTCCTCTGTGTATTTCCTCTCTGTTGTGTGTATCCTCCTCTCTCTGTGTGTATCCTCCTTTCACGTGTGTATCCTTTTCTGTCCTGTTTGTATCATTTTCTCTTCTGTATGCATCCTTCTCTTTCCTTTCTGTATCCTCCTCTCTTTTGTGTGTATCCCACTCTCTTTTGTGTGTATCCTTTCTAATCCTTTGTGTTTCCTTCTCGCCTGTGTATAGTCCTCTTTCTCCTGTGTGCTTCTCCTCTCATTTGTGTATCCTTTATTCTCCTGTGTGTATTCTCCTCTCTACTGTGTTTTTCCTCCTCTCTTTTGCGTTTATCTCACTCATTCCTGTGTGTATTTTTTTCTCCTGTGTGTATTTTCCTCTCTGTTGTGTGTATGCTCCTCTCCCTTGTGTGTATTTCCCTCCCGCTTTGTTTATGCTGCACTCTCCTGTTTGTATCCCCCACTCTCCTGAGTGTATTCCCCTCTCGCCTGTGTGTATCCTCCTTTCACGTGTGTAACCTCCTCTCTTCTGTTTGCATCGTTTTTTCTCCTGTGTGTATCCTTCTCTCTCCTGTCTGTATCATCCTCTTTCTGTGTGTATCCTCCTCTCTCCTGTGTGTATCCTCTTCTCTCCTGTGTGTACAACCCATCTCTCCTGTGTGTATCCTCCTCTCTATTGTGTGTATTCTTCTCTATTCTGTGTATATTCTCCTCTATTCTGTGTGTATGACCCTCTCTCCTGTGTGTATCCCACTCTTCTGCGTGTATTCTTTGTGTCCTGTGTGTATCCCCCTCTATCCTGTGTGTATCAGCCTCTCTTATGTGTATGCCTTTGTATCTTTTGTGTATTCTCTTCTCTCCTGTGTGTATCCTTCTCTTTCCTGTGTGCATCCTCCTCTCTCCTGTGTGTATTTTCTACTCTCTTGTGTGTATCTTCTTTTCTCCTGTGTGTATCCCTCCTCTCTCCTGTGTGTTTCTCCCCTCTCTCCTGTGTGTAATTTCTTTCTCTCTTGTGTGTATCCTCCTTTCTCCTGTGTATCACCCTCTCTCCAGTGTGTATCCCCTCTCTCCTTTTTGTATTTTTCTCTCTCCTGTGTATCCTTCTTTCTCTGTGTGTATCCTCTCTCTGTGTGTATTTCCTCTCTGTGTGTATCCTTTTCTCTCTTGTGTTAATTCTTTATTTTTGCTGTGTGTATCCTTTTTCCTGTGTGCATGCCCCTTTCTTCTTTGTGTATTCTTCTCTCTTCTGTGTATCCTTTTTTCTCCTGTGTGTATTTTCCTCTCTTCTGCGTGTATATTCCTTTATCCTGTGTGTATTTCTCGTCTAGCCTGTGTGTTTTCTCCTCTCTTCTGTGTGTAACTCCTTTTTCTCCTGTGTGTATCCCCTTTCTCCTGTGTGTATCCCCTCTCGCCTCTTTGTATTTTTCTCTCTCATGTGTGTATCATTCTCTCTCCTGTGTGTATCCCCATCTCCTGTGTATCCCCCCTCTCCTGTCTTTATTTTTCTCTCTGTGTGTATCCCCCTTTCTCCTGTGTGCTTCCCCTCTCATTTGTGTATCCTCCTTTCTCCTGTGTGTATCCTCCTCTCCCTGTGTGGATCCTTTTCTCTCCTGTGTGTATCCCCTTTCTCCTGTGTGTATCACCACTCTCCTGTGTGTATCCCCCTCTCTCCTGTGTGTATCATTCTCTCATTTGTGTGTATCTTCCTCTCTCCGGTGTGTACCCTTCTTTCTCCTGTGTGTATCACCTCTCTCCTGTGTGTATCCTTCTTTCTCTGTGTGTATCCTTCTGTCTTATGTGTATATCCTTCTCTCTTTTGTGTGTATTCTTCTCTCTCCTGTGTGTATTCTCCTCTCTCCTGTTTGTATTTTTTGGTCCTGTGCGTATCTTCTTCTTTCCTGTGTGTATCCTGCTCTTTCCTATGTGTATCTTCTTCTCTCTTGTGTGTATTCCTCCTCTCTCTTGGATGTAACCCCTTCTCTCTTGTGTGTATCTCCCCTCTCTCCGTGTGTATCTTCCCTCTCTCTTATGTGTATCCTGCACTCTTCTGTGGGTATCCCCTCTCTCCTCTGTGTATTATCCTCTCTGCTGTGTGTATCCTTTTCTCTCCTGTGTGTACGCCCCTCTCTTCTGTGTGTATTCCCCTCTCCTGTGTGTATTATCCTCTCTTTTGTGTGTATTTCCCTTTCTCTTGTGTGTTTTCCTTTCTCCTGTGTGTTTCCTTTTCTCTCCTGTGTGTATCCTTCTTTTATTCGGTATATCACCCTCTTTGGTGTGTGTATTTTTCTCTTTTTTGTGTATCTTCATTTCTCCTTTGTGTATCTTTCTCTCTCCTCTGTGTACCCTCCCCTTTCCTGTGTGTATCACCCCTCTTCTGTGTGTATCACCCTCTCTCCTGTGTTTCTCCCCCTTTTTTGTGGGTATCCTCCTATCACCTGTGTGTATCCTCCTCTCTCCTGTGTGTATACTTCTCTCACCTATTTGTATGCTCCTCTCTTCTGTTTGTATCCCCCTCCCCTGTGTGTATTCCCACTCTTTACTGTGTGTATCCTCCTCTCTCCTGCGTGTATCCTCCTCTCTTCTGTGTGGATCCTCCTCTCTCCTGTGT
>JAKFGQ010000201.1:0-41563 GCA_021498475.1 Saguinus midas | reverse complement strand
AAATAGCAGTAGTCATACAAAACAAACCTGTAATAGCACTGCTCTGCAGGTGGATTCACTCAAAGAGAGACCATCCTGTCAACATGGTGAAACATCTCTACTAAAATACAAAAATTGGCTGGGCATGGTACTGTGTAATAGCTATCTCAGAGGCTACAAATTCCAACAGGAAGTTTGAGCCAATGGCAGCACCAGATTGCTGGTTTAACAGGGCACCCAGATGAGGTTTTGTGGGAGCTGAGGCACTGTGGCGCCAGCCGAGCGTGAGCCGGCGTGCTGGCTGTGCTTCCCGTGTCTCTCCCACACCTGGGACTTTCATCGTTCTGTGGACAAAAAAGGTCTGTCTGAGAATGCAGCTGTCACTCACCCTCTGTGCCTTTACTGGGAGCTGCAATCCTGAGTCGCCTCTACGATGCCATCTTGGAACCATAAAGACAGTTTTTCAGAGACCAAACCAAATATGTGCTCCTGTGAGTACACAGGAGTCTCTTTTCTATAGCCACTCATTCAGAGCCTCATTGAATAATACACATCTATGAAAATGTCAGGAGTGTATTTCAAATGGCTACTCATTCAGAGCCTCATTTAATCATACATACCTAGGGAATACTCAGGAGTCTATTTCATATGGCCACTCATTCAGAGACTCATGGAATAATGCGCACCTATGAAAAAGTCTGGAGTCTATTTGATATGGCCACTCATTCAGAGCCTCAGTGAATAATGCACACCTGGGGAATAGTCAGAGTCTATTTCATATAGCCACTCATTCAGAGCCTCATTGAATAATACACACCTGGCGAATAGTCAGGAGTCTATTTCATGTCGTCACTTATTCAGACACTCAGTGAATGATACACAGCTGTGGACTAGTTAGAGTCTATGACATATGGCCACTCAATTAGAGCATTACTGAATGATGCACACCTGGGAAATAGTCAGGATTCTATTTCTTGTGACCATTGTTTAAGAGCTACATTGAGTAATGAACATCTGGTGAGTAATCAGAAGGCTATGTCATATGAACAGCCATTCAGAGCCTCAGTGAATAATGCACAGCTGTGGAGTAGCCAGGAGTGTATTTCACACAGACACTCATTCAGAGTCTCAGTGAATAATACACACATGTGGAATTGTCAGGATTCCATTTCATATGGCCACTGACTCGTAGCCTCAGTGAATAATGCACAAATATACAGTACTCAGCAGTCTATTTTATATGGCCACTCATTCAGAGTTTCACTGAATAATACAAATATTTCGGATAGACAGCATCCTGTTTCATATGATCACACAAGGAGAGCCTCACTGAGTATTACAGACCTGGTGAAGAGTTATGAGTCTATTCAGTAGCTATAGACACTCATTTACAGCCTCAGTGAATAATGCACTCGTGTTGAATAGACACTAGTTTATTTTATATGACCACAAAATCAAAGTCTGAGTGAGTAATTCACAACATTGGAATAGTCAGTAGACTATTCCATATGACCACATATTCAGAGTCTGAGTCAATAATACACACCTGGGGAATAGTCAGAACTCTATTTCATATGGTCACTAACTCAAAGCCTCCTTAAATAATACACACCTGTGGACTAGTCAGGAGACTATTTTATATGGCCAAAGTTTCAGAGCCTCAGTGAATAATGCATACCTTGGGAATACTCAGGATGCTATTATATATGGCCTCCTTTTCAGAGTTTCACTGAATAAGGAACATCTGTTTTGTAGTAAGAATTCTACTTCATATAGCCACATATTCAGAGCCACACTAAATAACATACGCCTTGGAGAAAGTCACTCATTTAGAGCCGAACCTAAAATTGCACACCTGAGAAATTTTCAGGGGTCTCTTTTTTATGATCACTAATTCAGAGCCTCACTGAATAATACAGACCTATGAAAAATACAGGAGTGTATTTCACATGGCCACTCATTCAGAACCTCAGTGAAGAATCTTATATACCTGGGGAATACTCAGGAATCTATTTCATATAGCCACTTATTCAGAGACTCAGTGAAAAATGCACACCTTGAAACTAGTCTGGAGTCTATTTGATATGACCGTTTACCCAGTGCCTCAGTGGAAAATGCACAGCTGAGTAATAGTCAAAAAGATATAGTCAGTAGTCTCTTTTATATAGTCGAACGTTCACAAACTCACTGAATGATACACACCTGTGGAATAGTCAGAGTCCATGCCATATGACCACTCAATCACAGCATTACCGAATAATGCACAATTGGGCAATAGTCAGGAGTCTATTTTATATGGCTTCTCATTAAGAGCTTCAGTGCATAATAAACAGCTGTGGAGTAGTCAGGACCCAATTTAAGGTAGTCCCAAATTAAGCACCTCTCTTAATGATACACACATGAATGATAGTCAGGAGACTATTTGATATGGGCACTCATAAAGAACCTTTTTGAATACTGCACATATGGGGAATAATCACCAGTTTATTTCATATGGTGATTCGTTTGGAGAATCAATAAATAATGCACACCTGTGGAGTAAAATGGGATCTATTTCATATGACCACTCTTTCAGTGTTTCAGTGAATAATATATATCTGAATAGTCAGGAATCTCTTTCATATGGCCATTGTTCAGGGCCTCGTGAATAATACACCCTGAAATAGTCAAGAGTCTACTTCAAATGGCTACACATTCAGAGTCTCTGTAAATAATGCACACCTGGGCAATAGACAGGAGTCTTTTTATGCCCACTTATTCAGAGTCTCATTCAATAATACACACCTGGGAAGAGTTAAGAGTCTACTATATAGCCACTCATTTAGAGCCTCAGTGAATAATGCACACCAGGGTAATAGTCTGGAGCCTCTTCATATGGCCACTCATTCAGTGCCTCACTGAATGATACACACATGGGGAATCATCAGGATTCTATTCCATACTACCACTCATTCAGAGCCTTATTGAATAATTCACAACTTGGCAATAGTCAGGTGTCTATTTTATATGGCCTCTCATTCAGAGCTTCAGTGAATAATGAACTATGGAGTAGTCAAGACGCTGTTTAAGATAGCCACGAATTAAGTGCCTCTGAATGATACACACCTGGGTGATAGTCAGGAGTCTATTTCATATGACCACTCTTTCAGTGTTTCAGTGAATAATATATATATTTGCATAGTCGAGAATCTCTTTCATATGGCCATTGTTCAGGGCCTCCGTGAATAATAAACCCCTGGGAAATAGTCAAGAGTCTACCTCAAATGGCAACACATTCAGTCTCTGTAAATAATGCACACCTGGGCAATGGACAGGTGTCTCTTTTTTATGCTTCTTTATTCAGAGTCTCATTCAATAATACACACCTGGGAAAGAGTTAAGGGTCTACTTCATATAGCCACTCATTTAAAGTCTTAGTGAATAATGCACACCAGTGTAATAATCTGGATCCTCTTTCATATGGCCACTCATTCATTGCCTCACTAAATGATACACACTTGGGAAATCATCAGAATTCTATTCCATACTATGACTCATTCAGAGACTTATTGAGTAATTCACAAAGGGGCAATAGTCAGGTGTCTATTTATATGGCCTCTCATTTAGCGCTTCATTGAATAATGAAAATCTATGGGGTAGTCAAGACGCTTTTTAAGATAGCCACGAATTAAGTGCCTCTCTGAATAATACACACCTGGGTGATAGTCAGGAGTCTATTTCATGTGATCTCTCATTCTGGGAATCACTGAATCATACACACCTGGGAGAGTGTCAGGAGTCTCTTTGGTATGGAAACTCATACAGAACCTGTTTGAATAATGCACACACGAAGTATTAGTAGGAGTCTATGTCATATGACTACTCATTCAGACAATCAGTGAATAACACACACATGTGGAGTAATGAGAAGTCTGTTTCATATGGCCACTCTTTCACAGCCTCACTGAATATTACACTCTTGTGATATAGTCTGGAGTCTGTTTCTTATGGCCACTTATTCAGAGAATTACTGAATAAAGCACACCTGCGGAATAGTTAGAAGTCTCTTTCCTATGGCCACTCATTTAGAGCCTCACTGAGGGTACACACATGGGAAAATAGGTAGGATTCTGTTTTATACCCTCATTCAGAGTCTCATTGAATAATGCACACCTGTGGAATATTCAGGAGTCTATTTTATGTGGCCTCACATTCAGAGTGTCACTGAATTATGTGGAGTAGTCAGGAGTCTATTTCATGTAGACACGTATTCAGAGCCTCAGTAAATAATACACACCCATGGGATAGTAAGGAATCTTATTAATATGGGCACGAGAATTTTCAAAATTGTGCAGTAGAAACAACTCAGGATTGCTGCTCTCAGTGAAGGCACAGAGGGTGAGTCCTAGCCGCATTTTCATACGGATCTTTGTTGCCCACATAACGGGCAAATTCTCTGGTGTAGGAGGAACACAGGACACCAGCACAGCCCTTTCAGCCTGAGCGGCCATTTTGGCCCACGCCACAGCGCAGCAGCACCCCGCAAATAACACACTGCTCTGTTTGCCTTGTTAAACCGTCAATCTGAGATTTGGGAGGGCCAATGAACTTATCCATCAGAGAAAACGAGACTTGGACGGTGAACCATAACAAGAGATTCACAGGAAGCGTGATTTGAGCTGGTGCAGTGGGTCGCTTCATGGAAAATTACACAGATCCCCATGCCCTATCTGCAGGCGACTGAAACAGCTGTGAGAGATTCAACTGTTCAACTTAAAAAAATCAGAGGCAGGGAGCCAGGTGATCAGGCTCGGTGGGTTTCACCCCCACAGGGAAAATCAAAATGGCAATTTGAAATGCTCAGGGCTGAGAGTTTCACTGTGGGCTCAGCTGAATCCAGAATCATGCAGCTCTGTGTGGGAGGGGCGTCCACCACTACTGACGCATTCCATTTCTACTGAGGTACACTCCCATTGCTGAAGCAGCCTGCCATTGTCGAGGCCACCCTCCATAACAGAGAGACTCCTCAAAGAGGGTGGAGCCCACAACAGCAAGGCAAAACCCATGACAGTAGGGCAGAGCCTATGGCAACCGGGCAAACCCCATGGTAGCAGGGCGGAGCCTCAGCAGGCAATAGTGACTAGACTGCCTCCTAGCTGGGAAGGACAGTGCAACGGATACTCATAAAGAAAACACTAAGTCCCCAAGACAGAGCATCAGAGAATAAAAAGGGGGTTTTATAAGTTCTGCTGCAGCAGATTTAAACACACTTGCCTAACAAACCTGAATGAAAAACGGAGATCACCGCTCAGCACTTGAGCTTCTATAAAGTACAGACCCTCTCCTCAAGCAGCTCCCAGAACCCATACATCCAAAGAGGAGCCTCAAAAAAAAGAACAAATAGACTGTTACTGGGCTGGCATCAATCTGAGCCAAAGATAGCAGAAGAAAAAACTGGTAGCATCCCTTACTGTTCCGCAGCTGCTACAGGTATACCCCAGAAAAGCAGGGCCTAAAGTGGACCTCAGCAGTCGTACAGTAGACGGGCTAGACTGTTAGAAAAATAACTAAGTAACAGAAATACTTCATCATCAACAATCTGGGCGTCCACTCAGAGACCCAATTGAAAAGTCATCAACTACTCAGACGACAGGTGGATAAATCCACAAAGATGTCATGTGTCTATTTTATATGGCCTCTCATTCAGAGCTTCAGTGAATAATCAACTTCTATGGAGTAGTCAGGACACTGTTAAAGATAGCCACGAATTAAGTGCCTCCCTGAATAATAAACACCAGGGTGAAACTCAGGAGTCTATTTCATATGATATCTCATGCTGGGAATCACTAAATAATACACACCTGGGAGTGTAATGAGTTTATTTGGTATAGACACTCATAAAGAACCTGTGTGAATAATGCACACATGGACAATAATTAGGAGTCTATGTCATATGGCTACTCATTCAGACAATCAGTGAATAACGCACACATGTGGAGTAATAAGAAGTCTGTTTTTTGTGGCCATTCTTTCACAGCCTCACTGAATATTACACACTTGTGATTTAGTCTGGAGTCTATTTCTGATGGCCACTTATTCAGAGAATCACTGAATAATTCACACCTGTGGAATATTCAGAAGTCTCTTTCCTATGGCCACTCATTGAGAGACTCACTAAGGGTACACACCTGGGGAAATAGTCAGAATTCTGTTTTATCCCCTTATTCAGAGTCTCACTGAATAATGCACACCTGTGGAATAGTCAGGAATCTTTATCATGTGGCCTCTGATTTGGAGTGTCACTGAATAATGTGGAGTAGTCAGGAATCTATTTCATGTAGACACATATTTAGAGCCTCAGTGAAAAATACACACCCGTGAAATAAGGAATCTAATTAATATGGCCACGAAAATTTCCAAGATGGCACGTTAGGAACAACTCAGGATTTCATTTCTCAGTGAAGGTGCAGAGGGTGACTCCTAGCCATATTTTTATACGGATCTTTGTTGCCCACATTATGGAGAAATTCCCAGTTGTAGGAGGAGATGGGACACCATAGCAGCCATTTTGGCTTGAGCAGTTTTTTGGCCAGCGCCACAGCACAGCAGCACCCCAAAATAAATGCACTGGTCTGGGTGCCTTGTTAAACTGGCAATCTGAGATTTGGGAGGAAAGACTAACTTCTCCTCTGATTAAATGAAACTTGGACAGTGAGCCATACCAGGAGATTCTCCAGAAGTGTCATTTGAGCTGTTGCAGTGGGTCACTGTATGAGAAATCACACAGATCCCAGTGCCCTATTAGCAGGTGACTGAAACAGCTGTGAGAGAGTCAACCATTCAACTTCAAAAATCAGAGGTAGGAAGCCAGGTGATCAGTCTCAGTGTGTTCCACCCCCACAAGGACAAACAAAACAGCAATTCAAAAGGCTTGGGGTGGAGAGTTTCACTGTGGGCTCAGCTGAATACAGGATGGTGCAGCTCAATGGGGGAGGGTTGTCAGCCACTACCAATGCATTCCACTCCTACTGAGGTACACTCCCATTGCTGAAGCACCCTGCCATTTCCGAGGCAACCCACCATATCAGAGAGACTCTGCCGACAGAGCGGAGCACATGACAGGGTGGAGCCACAAAAGCAGGGCAAAACCCACGGCAGCAGGGCAGAAACCATGGCAACAGGGCAGACACTGTGGTAGCATGGTGGAGTCTCAGCAGGCAAATAGTGACTAGACTGCCTTTTAGCTGGGCAGGACAGTGCAATGGATACTCATAAGGAAAACTCTAACTACCCGAGACAGAGCATCAAAGAGAAAAAAGGGGGTTTTATAAGTTCTTCTGCAGGAGATCTAAACGCACCTGCCTAACAGCCCTGAATGAACAATAAAATTAACAGCGTAGCACTTGAGCTCCTATAAAGTACGGACCATCTGCTGAAGCAGCTCTCTGAACGTGTACATCCAAAGAGGCACCTCAAAAAGGACTAAACAGACTGACATTGGGTGGGCATCAATCTGGGTCAAATATAGAAGCAGAAGAAACTGGTAGCATTCCTCACTGTTCTGCAGCTGCTACAGGTGTACCACAGAAAAGCAGGGCTGGAGGAGACCTCACCAGTCTTACAGAAGAGGAGCTAGACTGTTAGAAAAAAAACTAAGTAACAAAAATATTTCATCATCAACAATCTGGGCATCCACTCAGAGACCCAATCGAAAAGTCAGCAACTCCTCAGACGAAAGGCAGATAAATCCACAAAGATGGAAAGAAAACAGGGGGAAAAAAGAGAAAAACACCCAAATCCGAAACACCTCGCCTTCTAAAAAAACCAAAACTCCTCACCAGCAAGTGAACAAAGATGGACTAAGAAAGAGTGTGACAAAATGACAAAATCAGACTTCAGAAGGTGGATAATGAGAAACTTCCGTGAGCTAAAAGAACATGTTCTAAATCAATGCAAACAAACTAAGAACCTTGAAAAAAGATTTGAGAAAATGATAACAAGAATGGACAACTTAGAGAGAAACATGAATGAACTGAAGGAGCTGAAAAACACAACATGAGAACTTCGTGAAGCATGCACAAGTTTCAACAGCCGAATTGACCAAGAAGAATAAAGAATATCAGGAGTCGAAGATCAACTCAATGAAATAAAATGAAAAACCAAGATTAGAGAAAAAAGCACAAAAACGAATGAAAAGAGTCTTCAAAAAATGTGGGACTATGGGAAGAGACCTAACCTACGTTTGTTAGGTGTACCAGAATGTGATGAAGAGAATGAATTC
Organism: Saguinus midas; assembly: GCA_021498475.1. Lineage (NCBI taxonomy): Eukaryota > Metazoa > Chordata > Mammalia > Primates > Cebidae > Saguinus > Saguinus midas. Next base: position 33,324 of record JAKFGQ010000201.1, on the reverse strand, counting down.
TAGCCAGAAAATACTCGTCAGGATGATCCAGGAAAATTTCCCCAACGTAGCGAGGCAGGCCAATACTCAACTCCAGGAAATACAGAGAACACCACAAAGATATTTCACAAAATGAGCAACCCCAAGGCACATAATCATCAGATTCACCATGGTTGAAATAAAAAAGAAAATACTAAGGGCAGCCAGAGAGAAAGGTCGGGTCACCCACAAATGGAAGCCCATCAGACTCACAGCAGATCTCTCAGCAGAAACTCTACAAGCCAGAAAAGAGTGAGGGCCAATGTTCAATATCCTTAAAGAAAAAACTTTCAACCCAGAATTTCATATTCAGCCAAACTGAGCTTCATAAGTGAAGGAAGAACAAAATCTTTTGCAAACAAGCAAGTACTCAGAGACTTTGTCACCACCAGGCCTGCTTTACAAGAGCTCCTGAAAGAGGCTCTACACATAGAAAGGAACAACCAGTACCAGCCATTCTAAAAACATACAAAATGTTAAAGAGCATCAACAAAATGAAGAGTCTGCATCAACTAACGAGCAAAACAGCCACCTAGCATCAAAATGGCAGTATCAAACTCACACATAACAATATTAACCCTAAATGTAAATGGGCTAAATGCACCCATCAAAAGACACAGACTGGCAAATTGGATAAAAAAAACAAAACCCATTGGTGTGCTGTATCCAGAAAACCCATCTCACATGCAAGGATATAAAAAGGCTCAAAATCAAGGGATGGAGAAAGATTTACCAAGAAAATGAAGAGTAAAAAAAAAAGACTTGCAATGCTCATCTTTGATAAAATAGAGTTTAAAGCAACAAAGATCAAAAGGGACAAAGAAGGTCATTGCATAATGGTAAAAGGATCGATACAACAAGAAGAGCTAACGATTCTAAATATATATGTACCAAATACAGGAGCACCCAGATATATAAGACAAGTTCTTCATGACTTATAGAAAATGACCCCTCAAGAATCAAATACTCAGATTGCAGCTCTCAGTGAATCAGAGAGATAAGTACATTCTGAACAGACCTTTTTGCCCACAGAATTGAAAGTCAGGTGAGACAGATGCAGCTCAGGGACACCCAGCACCACTGGTTCAGCTCCTCAGATGGCACATGCAAAACTCACTGGTCAGTTTAAACCAGAAATCTGAGATTTGAAGGACAGATTGGAATGTCCATCTGATTGAACGGAGGACAATGAACCAGACCAGGAGATTCCTGAGAAAGGTTATCTGAGCTGGTGCAGTGGGCAGCATGGAAGATCACACGGATCCCAGTGCCCTATTAGCAGGCTACTGGGGCGCCAGTGAGAGAGTCAACTCAGCTTGAGAAAAAAAGAGAGAGAGAGAGGATGGACTCTGAGGCAGGGAGCTGGGTGATCGGGCTCGGCGGGTCCCACCTCATGGGGACAAGCAGGGCAGTGATCAGAGGTGCTTGGGACTGAGAGTTTTGCTGCCAGCATCTAGAGACAGCCAGTGGGAGCGTCCATCAGACGACCACTACTGAAGACCCAGGGCTGAGAGCCTGCTGTTGCTGAGGCAACTTATAACAGAGAGACTCACCAGCAGGGTGGAGCACGTCACAGCAGAACGGAGCCCTGCAGCAACAGGGCGGACATACTAGCAGGTGGAGCCCGACAAACAAATAGTGAATAGACTGCCTCCTAGCTGGGCAGGACGGTGCAACAGATACTCATAAAGAAAGCCCCAACCCCTGAGACAGAGTAACTAAGGGGAAAAAAGGGGGTTATGAGTTCTGTTGCAGCAGACATAAACACATCCTCCCAAAAACCTGAATGAACAACGGAGCTCACAGCTCAGCACTGGAGCATCACAGACCGTCCCTCAAGCAGCTCCTGACCCCTGTATATACAAAGAGTCACCCCAGGACTAATCAGACTGACATTTGGCGGGCATCATTATGAAACAAAGATAGCAGAAGAAGAACTGGTAGCATCCTCAATGTTCTGCAGCTGCTACAGGTGGACCCCAGACAAGAATTTGGAGACCCAGCACTGTACAGCAGAGGGCTAAACCATTAGAAGGAAAACTAGGTAACAGAAATACCTCATCATCAACAACCTGGGTCCCACAGAGACCCAATTGAAAAATCAGCAACTACTAAGACGACAGGTGAATAAATACACAAAGATGGAAAGAACCCAGTGCAAAAAGGAGGAAAACACCCGAAATCAAAACACTTCACCTCCTACAAAGACCAAAACTCACCAGAAAGGGAACAAAGCTGGACAGAGAATGAGCGTGATGAAATGACGAAATCAGACTTCAGAAAGTGGGTAATGAGAAACTTCAGTGAGCTAATAGAACATGTTCTAAATCAGTGCAAAGAAATTAAGAACCTTGAAAAAAGATTCGAGGAAATGATAACAAGAATGGACAACTTAGAGAGGAATATGAATGAATTAAAGGAGCTGAAAAACACAACACGAGAACTTCACTAAGCATGCACAAGTTTCAACAGCCGAATAGACCAAGCAGAAGAAAGAATATCAGAAGTCGAAGATCAACTCAATGAAATAAAACGAGAAACCAAGATTAAAGAAAAAAACGAAAAAGGAATGAACAAAATCTCCAAGAAATGTGGGACTATGTGAAGAGACACAACATACGTTTGAAGGATGTACCAGAATGTGATGAAGAGAATGAATCAAGCTGGAAAACACTCTTCAGGATATTATCCAGGAAAATTTCAACCTAGCAAGAGAGGTCAAACTCAACTCCAGGATATACATAGAACACCACAAAGATTCTCCGCAAGAAGAGCAACCCAAAGGAACATAATCGTCAGATTCAGCAGGGTTGAAATGAAGGAGAAAATACTAAGGGCAGCAAGAGAGAAAGGTCAGGTCACCCACAAAGGAAGCCCATCAGACTCACAGCAGATCTCTGGCAGAGACTCTACAAGCCAGAAGAGAGTGGGGCCAATATTCAACATCCTTAAAGAAAGAACTTTCAACCCAGAATCTCATATCCAGCCAAACTGAGCTTCATAAGTGAAGGAAAAATAAAATCCTTCATGAACAAGCAAGTACTCAGAGATTTCGTCACCACTAGGCCTGCTTTACAAGAACTCCTGAAAAAGGCACTACACATAGAAAAAAAACAATGAGGCTTTTCGAGGACTCGCAAGATGGCGTCATAGAGGTGACTCAGGATTGCAGCTCTAGGTGAAGGCACAGAGGGTGAGTCCTGGCCGCATTCTCGGATGGACCTTTTTTGCCCACAGAGCGTTTAAAGTCCCAGGTGGAGAGACACACGCTAGAAAGCCACGGCAGCCAGTTTGCATGCTGCTTCAGCCAGCGGACAGCACGGAACTCACTGGTCTTGGTGCCCTGTTAAACCGGCAATCTGAGATTTGGAATGGCAGATTGGCATGTCCATCTGATTGAAAGGGACTTGGACAATGAGCCAGACCAGGAGTTTCCTGGGAAGCATGATCTGAGCCGGTGCAGTTGGCAGCAGCACTGAATCACAGGATCCCAGTGTCCTATCGGCAGGCTACTGGGCGCCAGTGAGAGAGTCGACCTTTCAGCTTGGGAGAGGAAGAGAGAGAGAGAGGACGGACTCTGAGGCAGGGAGCTGGGTGAACGGGAACAAGCAGGGCAGTGATCAGAGGTGCTTGGGACTGAGAGTTTTGCTGCCAGCATCTAGGACGGTACAGCCGGGTTGGGGAGGGGCGTCCGCCACTACAGACGCAATCCACCCCTACTGAAGTACTGCCCAGGGCTGACGCAGCCTGCTGTTGCTGAGGCAATCTGCCATAACAGAGAGACTCCACCAGCAGGGTGGAGCACGTCACAGCAGAACGGAGCCCTGCAGCAACAGGGCGGACACGCACTAGCAGGGTGGAGCCCCGACAAACAAATAGTGAATAGACGGCCTCCTAGCTGGGCAGGACGGTGCAACAGATACTCATAAAGAAAACACCAACTCCCTGAGACAGAGTAACTAAGGGGAAAAAAGGGGGGGGGGTTATGAGTTCTGTTGCAGCAGACAAAAACACATCCTCCCAAAAAACCTGAATGAACGACGGAGCTCACAGCTCAGCACTGGAGCTCATTGAAAACACAGACCGTCCCCTCAAGCAGCTCCCTGACCCCTGTATATACAAAGAGTCACCCCAAAAAAGGAATAATCAGACTGATATTTGGCGGGCATCATTATGAAACAAAGATAGGAGAAGAAGAACCTGGTAGCATCCCTCAATGTTCTGCAGCTGCTACAGGTGGACCCCAGACAAGTAGGGCCTGGAGTGGACCTAAGCACTTGTACAGCAGAGGGGCTAAACCATTAGAAGGAAAACTAGGTAACAGAAATACCTCATCATCAACAACCTGGGCGTCCGCACAGAGACCCAATTGAAAAATCAGCAACTACTAAGACGACAGGTGAATAAATACACAAAGATGGAAAGAACCCAGTGCAAAAAGGAGGAAAACACCCGAAATCAAAACACTTCACCTCCTACAAAGAACCAAAACTCACCAGAAAGGGAACAAAGCTGGACAGAGAATGAGCGTGATGAAATGACGAAATCAGACTTCAGAAAGTGGGTAATGAGAAACTTCAGTGAGCTAATAGAACATGTTCTAAATCAGTGCAAAGAAATTAAGAACCTTGAAAAAAGATTCGAGGAAATGATAACAAGAATGGACAACTTAGAGAGGAATATGAATGAATTAAAGGAGCTGAAAAACACAACACGAGAACTTCACTAAGCATGCACAAGTTTCAACAGCCGAATAGACCAAGCAGAAGAAAGAATATCAGAAGTCGAAGATCAACTCAATGAAATAAAACGAGAAATAAAGATTAAAGAAAAAAACGAAAAAGGAATGAACAAAATCTCCAAGAAATGTGGGACTATGTGAAGAGACACAACATACGTTTGAAGGATGTACCAGAATGTGATGAAGAGAATGAATCCAAGCTGGAAAACACTCTTCAGGATATTATCCAGGAAAATTTCCCCAACCTAGCAAGAGAGGTCAAAACTCAACTCCAGGATATACATAGAACACCACAAAGATTCTCCGCAAGAAGAGCAACCCAAAGGAACATAATCGTCAGATTCAGCAGGGTTGAAATGAAGGAGAAAATACTAAGGGCAGCAAGAGAGAAAGGTCAGGTCACCCACAAAGGAAGCCCATCAGACTCACAGCAGATCTCTCGGCAGAGACTTACAAGCCAGAAGAGAGTGGGGCCAATATTCAACATCCTTAAAGAAAGAACTTTCAACCCAGAATTTCATATCCAGCCAAACTGAGCTTCATAAGTGAAGGAAAAATAAAATCCTTCATGAACAAGCAAGTACTCAGAGATTTTGTCACCACTAGGCCTGCTTTACAAGAACTCCTGAAAAGGCACTACATAGAAAAAAACAATGAAAAATCAAATGAGACTTGAGGAATCGCAAATGGGGGATCATAGCCAGGATTGGCAGTATCACAGAGGGTGAGTCCCGCCGCATTCTCGGATGGACCTTTTTGCCCACAGAGCTTAAAGTCCCAGGTGTGGAGAGACAAACGCTAGTACAGCCGGCTAACGCAGCCAGTTTGCATCCAGCCGCCACCCACACGCAGGACACGGAACTCACTGGTCTTGGTGCCCTGTTAAACCGGCAATCTGAGATTGGAATGGCAGATTGGCATGTCCATCTGATTGAAAGGGACTTGGACAAACCAGACCAGGACCCGGAAGCATTACTAATGGAGGGATCAGCAGCACTGGAGAGCTAATCCCAGTGTCCTATCGGCAGGCTACTCGGGCGCCAGTGAGAGTCGACCTTTCAGCTTGCTGAGAGAGAGAGAGAGAGAGAGGACGGGCTCTGAGGCAGGGAGCTGGTTGATCAGGCTCGGCGGGTCCCACTCTCACGGGACAAGCAGGGCAGCGACTGGAGGCACTGGGCTGGATAGGACTTGCATCAGACCTGAGCCCGGCACCGTCCATATGCTGAGAATCTCCACCCACAAGTAATTACAGGTTACGCCTGCCATTGCCGAGGCAACCTGCCATAACAGAGAGCCAAAGCGGAAAGCACCACAGCACAAGGGAGCCCAGCAGCAACAGGGCGGACATACAGGTCAGAGCCCGCAGGCAATAGACTGCCTCCTAGACGGCAGGACAGCAACAGATACTCAAAGAAAGCCCCAACTCTGAGACAGAGCATCTAAGGGGAAAAGAGGAGGTGGTGTCTTATGAGTTCTATTGCAGCAGACATAAACAACATCCAAAAAAACCCGAATGAATAACGGAGCTCACAGCTCAGCACTGGTGCTCTTATAAAGCACAGACCGTCTCCCCAAGCAGCTCCCTAACCCCTGTATATCCAAAGAGTCACCCAAAAAATGGATTAATCAGACTGACATTTGGTGGGCATCATTCTGGAACAAAGAAAGAAGATCAAAAAAATTATCCCTCACCTGCAGCTGCAGGTATACGCCAGACAAGCAGGGCCTGGAGACCTCAGCACTCATACAGCAGAGTGGATAGACATTGAAGGAAAACAAAGTAGCAGAAATACTTCATCATCAACAATCTGGGCGTTCACTGAGAGACCCAATTGAAAAATCAGCAACTACTAAGACGGCAGGCAGATAAATTCATAAAGATGAAAAGAAACCAGCGAAAAAGGAGGAAAACACCCGAAACCAAAACACCTCACCTTCTACAAAGGACCAAAACTTTTCACCAGCAAAAGAACAAAGCTGGACTAAGAATGAGTGTGACTAAATGATGGAATCAGACTTCAGAAAATGGATAATGAGAAATTTCAGTGAGCTAAAAGAACATGTTCTAAACCAGTGCAAAGAAACCAAGAACATTGAAAAAAGATTTGAAAAAAGATTCAAGAAATTAATACCAACATAGAGAAATATGAATGAATTGAAGGAGCTGAAAAACACAACACGAGAACCTTGAACAAGTTTGAGACAACATCAATATACCAAACCTGAAGAGACCAACAAGAGAAGAAGATCAACTCAATGAAATAAAATGAGAAACCAAGATTAATAAAAAAGCAAAAAATTGCAAAGGAATGAACAAATCTCCAAGAAATGTGGGACTATGTGAAGAACCTACGTTTGATGTGTACCAGAATGTGAAAGAGAATGAATCACATGATTAAAACACTCTTCAGGATATTCTCCAGAAAAATTTCCTCAACTAGCAAGACAGGTCAATGCTCAACTTGGTACAGAGAACACACAGTGATACTCCTCAAGACAATCCCAAGGCACATAATCAGATTCACCAGGGAAAATGAAGGAAAAATACTAAGGGCAGCCAGAGAGAAAGGTTTGGGTCACCCACAAAGGGAAGCCCATCAGACTCACAGCAGATCTCCGCAGAGACTCTACAAGCCAGAAGAGAGTGGGGCCAATATTCAACATCCTTAAAGAAAAGAGATTTCAACCCAGAATTTCCTATCAGCCAAACTGAGCTTCATAAGTGAAGGAAAAATAAAATTTCACGAACAAGCAAGTACTCAGAGATTCTGTCACCACTAGGCCTGCTTTACAAGAGCTCCTGAAAGAGGCACTACACATAGAAAGAAACAACCAGTTCCAGCCATCCTAAAAGCATACCAAATGCTAAAGACCATCAACAAAATGAAGAATGTACATGAACCAATGGGCAAAACAGCCAGCTAGCATCAAAATGGCAGTATCAAATTCACACATAACAATATTAACCCTGAATGTAAATGGGCTAAATGCACCAATCAAAAGACACAGACTGGCAAATTGGATAAAAACCAAAACCCATCGGTGTGCTGTATCCAGGAAACCCACCTCACACGCAAAGATACACAAAGGCTCAAAAATAAAGGATGGAGGAAGATTTACCAAGCAAATGGAGCAAAAAAGCAGGAGTTGCAATTCTCATCTCTGATAAAATAGACTTTAAAGCAACAAAGATCAAAAGGGACAAAGAAGGTCATTACATAATGGTAAAAGGATCGATACAACAAGAAGAGCTAATGATTCTAAATATATATGGACAATGTAGGAGCACCCAGATATATAAGGCAAGTTCTTAATGACTTACAAGAGACTTAGAACTCACACAATAATAGTGGGAGACTTTAACACTCCACTGTCAATAGCAGACAGATCAACCAGACAGAAAATTAACAAGGATATCCAGGACTTGAACTCAGACCTGGAACAAGCAAACCTGATAGACATTTACAGAACTCTCCACCCCAAATCCACAGAATATACATTCTTCTCAGCACCACATCACACCTACTCCAAAATTGACCACATAATTGGAAGTAAAGCACTCCTCAGCAAATGCAAAACAACTGAAATCATAACAAACAGTCTCTCAGACCATAGTGCAATCAAGTTGGAACTCAGAATTCAGAAAATAACTCAGAACCACAGCTTCATGGAAACTGAACAACTGGCTCTTGAATGTTGATTGGATAAACAATGAAATGAAGGCAGAAATAAAAGTTCTTTGAAACCAACGAGAATGAAGACACAACTTACCAGAATCTCTGGGACACATTTAAAAGCAGTCTGTAGAGGAAAATATATAGCAATAAGTGCCCACATGAGAAGAGTGGAGAGATCCAAAATTGACACCCTATCGTCAAAATTGAAAGAGCTAGAGGAGCAAGATCAAAAAGCTCAAAACCTAGCCAAGACAAGAAATAACTAAGATCAGAGCAGAACTGAAGGAGATAGAGACAAGAAAAACCCTTCAAAAATCAATAAATCTAAGAGCTGGTTTTGAAAAGATCAACAAAATAGACAGACCACTAGCCAGACTGATAAAAAGAAAGAGAACAACCAAATAGATGCAATAAAAAAATAAGAAATCACCACAGATTCCACAGAAATTCAAACCATCATCAGAGAATACTACAAACAACTCTATGCACTAGTAAATCAGGAAGAAATGGATAAATTCCTGGACGCCTGTGTCCTCCCAAGCCTAAACCAGGAGGAAGCCGAAACTATGAATAGACCAATAACAAGGTCTGAAGTTGAGGCAGCAATTAAAACCTACCACACAAAAAGCCCAGGTCCAGATGGGTTCACAGCTGAATTCTACCAGACACACAAGAGGATCTGGTACCATTCCTTCTGAAACTATTCCAAATAATCCAAAAGGAACCCTTCCCAAATCATTTTATGAGACCAACATCATCCTGATACCAAAACCTGGCAGAGACTCAACAAGAAAAACTTCAGGCCAATATCCATGATGAACATAGATGCAAAAATCTTCAATAAAATACTGGCAAACCGATTGCAACAGCACATTAAAAACTTATCCATCATGATCAAGTAGGATTCATCCGGGGATGCAAGGCTGGTTCAACATCACAAGTCTATAAATGTAATTCACCACATAAACAGAAGCAAAAACAAAACCACATGATTATCTCAATTGACGCAGAGAAGGCATTTGACAAAATTCAACAGCCCTTTATGCTAAAACCCTCAATAAACTTGGTATTGATGGAACATATCTCAAAGTAATAAAAGCTATTTGACAAACCAACAGCCAATATCATACTTAATGGGCAAAAACTGGAAGCATTCCTTTGAAATCCGGCACTAGACAAGGATGCCCTCTCTCACTTCTATTCAACATAGTACTGGAAGTTCTAGCCAGAGCAATCAGGCAAGAAAAAGAAATATAGGGTATTCAAATAGGAAAGGTGGAAGCCAAATTGTCTCATACTGAGAAGTCTTTTTAATGTTGCCACTCATTCACAACCTCTCGAAATAGTGCAAGTTTGGGGAATTGCCAGGAAATTATTTAGAATGGCCACTCATTCAGAGACAGTGAAAAATACACACCTAGGGAATAGTGAGGATTCTATTTCCAATGGCCACACATTCAGAGCCTCAGTGAATAATGCACACCTGAGGAATAGTCAGGAGTCTATTTCATATGCCCACTCTTTCAGAGTCTCACTGAATAACTCACCCCTGTGGAGTACTGAGAGATCTATTTCATATGGCCACTCATTTTGAGCCTCACTGAATAATACACACCTGGGTAATAGCCAGGAGTTTATTTCTTCAGGCCAATCATTCAGAGGCTCAGTGAATTATACACACCTGAAACATAGACAGGAGTCTACTTTGTATTCCTTCTCATTCAAAGCCTAAGTGAACAATGAACACCTGTTGAGTCCTCAGGAATGTATGTCATATGGCCACTCATTAAGCACCTCACTGAATGATACACACGTGGGGAATAGTCGGGGTTATATTTAATATGGACACCCATTTTGAGACTCACTGAATAACCTATACCTGTAGAATAGTGAGGAGTCTATTTCATATCGCCCCTTCTTCTGAGTCTCACTGAGTAATACACACCTGGGGAATTGTCAGGAGTCTATTTAGTATGGCCTGCATTCAGAGCCTCATTGAATAATGCATACCTGGAGAAAAATTTGGAGTCTCTTTCATATGGTCATTCATTCAGAGCGTCAGTGAATAATGTACACATGTGGAGTAGCAAGGTGTCTATTTCCTTTGACCACACATTGAGATCCTCTGCAAATCATACACACCTGTGCAAATGACAGGAGTCTATTTCACACGGCCCTCATTCAGAGCCTCAGTGAATAATACACACCTGGGGAATAGTCAGGAGTCTATTTCACATGGCCATTCATTCAGAGCCTCAGTGAATATTCCACACCTGGGGAATAGTCAGCAATCTATTTCATAGGGATACTTTTTCAGAACCTCCCTTAATAATGCACACATGGAATATTCAGAAGTCTATTTCACATGGCCACTGATTCACAGCCTCAGTGAATAATGCATACCTGGGGAGTACTCAGCAATCTATTTCATATGGCCACTCATTCAGCACCTCAGTGAATAATGCACACCTGGGGAATAGTCAGGATTTTATTTCTTATGGTCACTTATTTAGACCTTCACTGAATAATGCATACGTTTGGAATAGTCAGGAGTCTATTTCATATGCCCACTCTTTCAGAGTCTCACTGAATAACCTATACCTGTAGAATAGTGAGAGTCTATTTCATATGGCCACTCATTCAGAGCCACAGTGAATAATGCACCCTGTGGAGTACTGAGAGATCTATTTCATATGGCCACTCATTCAGAGCCTCAGTGAATAATGCACACCTGAGGAATAGTCAGGAGTCTATTTCATATGGTCATTCATTCAGAGCCTCAGTGAATAATACATGCCTGGGCAATAATCAGTATCTTATTCCATATGACCTGTGATTCAGAGCCAAACTGAATAATGCATACGTTTGGAATAGTCAGGAGTCTATTTCATATGGTCATTCATTCAGAGCCTCAGTGAATATTCCACACCTGGGGAATTGTCAGGAGTCTATTTCATATGCCCACTCTTTCAGAGCCTCTCTGAATAATACACACCTGGGGAATTGTCAGGAGTCTATTTCATATGCCCACTCTTTTAGAGTCTCAGTGAATAATACACACCCGGGAAATATTGATTAGGTTATTTCATATTGTCACTCATTCAGAGCCCTCTGAATAGTGCAAGTTTGGGGAATTGTCAGGAGTTTATTTACAGTGTCCTCATTCGGAGCCTCATTGAATAATGCATACCTGGAAAATCTTGGAGTCTCTTTCACATGGCCATTCATTCAGAGCATCAGTGAAGAATGCACAATTGTGGAGTAGCCATGTGTCTATTTTATTTGGTGACACATTCAGAACATCAGTGAATAATACAGACATGTGGAATAGTCAGGAGTCTATTTCATACAGTCCCTCATTCAGAGCCTATGTGAATAAAACACACGTGGGGAACAGTCAGGAGTGTATTTCATATTGAAAGTCATTCAGAGCCTCAGTGAATAATGCACACCTGGGGAATAGACAAGAGTGTATTTCATATGGACACTCTTTCAGAGCCTCTCTGAATAATACACACACATGGGGTAGAGTCAGAAGTCTATTTCATATGGCCACTCAGTGAGAGCCTCAGGGAGTACTGCACACCTGGGGAATTGTCAGGAGTCTATTGGGTATGGCAACTCATACAGAACCTCAGTGAATAACAGAAACCGAGGGAATAGTCAGGAGTGTACTTCAATTGACCACATTCAGAAGCTCAGTGAACAATACACACCAGGTGAATTGTCAGGAGACAATTTCATCTGGCCTCGAATGCAGAGCTTCACTGAATAATGCACTCCTGTGGAGTAGTCAGCAGCCTAATTGATATAGCCATTCATTCAGAGCCTCTCTGCATAATAAGCTCCTTGTGGATATTCAGGAATCTCTTTAATATGGCCACTCAGAGCCTCACTGAATGGTACACACCTGTGGAATGGTCATATGGCCACTAACTCACAATGTCATGGAGTAATGCACACCAGTGGATACGTGAGTATTCTCTTTCATATGGCCACTCATTCAGAGCCTCACTGAATGATACAAGCAAGGCAAGGCAATTCCATGCTAGGCAATACCAGGCAAGGAAAGGTAAGTGAACCCAAGGCAAGGCAAGGCAATTCCAGGCCAGACAATTCCAGGCAAGGCAATCCAATGCAAGAGAAGGCAAGGCAATGCAAGGCAATTGTGGGAAAGTCAATTCCAGGCAAGGAAAGGCAAGGCAAATACAGGCAAGGAAAAGCAAGGCAATTCCAGGCAAGGCAATTGCAGAAAAGGCAACTCCAGGCAAGGCGATTTCAGGCAAGGCAAGGCATTTTCAGGCACAGGAAGGCAAGACAAGGCAAGGCAATTCGAGGCAAGGCAAGGAAAGCAATTCGAGGCAAGGCAATTCCAGGGAAAGCAAGATAAGGGAAGGCAATGCAATTTTAGGCCAGGCAATTTCAGGCAAGTCAAGGCAATGTAAGGCAGGGCAATTCCAGTCAAGACAAGGTAAGGCAAGGCAATTCTAGGCAAGACAATTCCAGGCGAGAAAAATAAAGGCAAGGCAATTTGAAACAAGGCAACTCCAGTCAAGGCAAGGCAAGACAAGGCAATTCCAGGCTAGGCAATACCAGGCAAGGCAAGGTAAGGCAAGGCAATTCAGGCAAGGCAAGAAAAGGCAAGGCAAGACAAGGCAATGCAAGGCAAGGCAAGACAAGCAAGGCAATTCAGGCAAGGCAGGCAAGGCAATTCTAGGCAAGGCAAGGGAAGGCAAGGCAAGGGAAGGCAAGGCAATTTCAGGCAAGACAATTTCAGGCAAGGCAAGTCAAGGCAATGTAAGGCAATTCCAGGCAAGGCAATTTTAGGTAAGGCAAGGCAAGCAAGGCAATTCCAGGAAAGGCAAGGCAATTTCAGGCAAGGCAAGGCAAGAAAAGGCAATGTAAGGTGAGTCAATTCCATACAAGGCAAGGCAAGACAAGGCAAGGGAAGGCAAGGCAATTCAGGCAAGGCAATTTCAGCTTAGGCAAGGCAAGGAAAGCAATTGAGGCAAGGCAATTCTAGGCAAGGCAATTCAGGCAAGGAAAGGCAAGGCAAAGCAAGGCAATTCCAGTCAAGGCAAGGCAATGCAAGGCAATTCAATGCAAGGCAATTCCAGGCAAGGCAATACCAGGCAAGGCAATTCCAGGCAAGAAAAAGCAAGTCAATGCAAGGCAATTCCATGTAATACAAGGCAAGACAATTTCAGGCAAGACAATTCCAGGCAAGGCAATTCTAGGTAAGGCAAGACAAGGAAAGACAAGACAAAGCCAGGCAAGGCAATTCCAGGCAAGGCAAGACAAGGCAAGGCAAGTCAAGGAAAGCAATTGAGGCAAGGCAATTCCAGGCAAGAAAAGGCAAGGCAAGACAAGGCAGAGAAAGGCAATTTCAGGAAAGGCAATTTTAGGTAAGGCAAGGCAATTCCAGGGAAGGCATCTCCAGGCAATGTAAGGCAGCACAGGGCAAGGCAAGTTAATTTCAGGCAAGAAAATTCCAGGCAAGACAATTCCAGGCAAGGCAATTCCAGGCAAGGAAAAGCAAGGCTATTTTGGCAAAGTCAATTCCAGGCAAGGAAAGGCAAGGCAATTCCAGGTGAGGCAGTGCAATTCCAGGCAGGAAAATTTTAGGCAAGGCAAGGCAAGGCAGGACAGTTCTGGGCAAAAGAAAACAAGGCAATTTTAGGCAAGACAATTCCAGGCAAGGCAAGACAATTTCAGGCAAGGCAAGACAATTTCAGGCAAGGCAGGGCAATTCCAGGCTAGGCAAAGCATGGCAATGCAAAAAATTCCAGGTAATGCAAGGCAATTCCAGTCAAGACAAGGAAAGGCAAGGAAAAGAGAGTGAAGGCAAGAAAAGGCAGGGAAATTCCAGGCAAGACAATTCTAGGCAAGGCAAAGAAAGGCAAGATAAGGCAAGGAAAGGCACAACAAGCAAGACAAGGCACATCCACGCAAGGCAGTTTCAGACAAGGCAAGGCAAGGCAATTCTAGGCAAGACAATTCCAGGCAAAGCAAGGCAAGGCAATTCAGGCAAGGCAAGGCAAGACAAGGCAATTCCAGGCAAGGCAATTTCACATAAGGAAACGCAGAAAAATTCCAGAAAAGGCAAATCCATACAAGGCAAGGAAAGGCAATTTCAGGCTAGACAATTCCAGGTAAGGCAAGGCAAGGAAAGGCAATTTTAGGCAAGGCAAGATAAGACAAGGAGAGGCAGGGAAATTTCAGGAAAGGCAATTCTAGATAAGGCAAGGCAGGGCAAGTCAATTTCAGGCAAGGCAAAACAAGGCAATTCCAGGAAAGGCAAGGCAAGGCAAGGAAAGGCAATTCCAGGCAAGGCAAGGCAAGGCAAGACAGGCAAGGCAAGGCAAGGCAAGACAATTTCAGGCAAGGCAAGGCAATTCCAGGCTAGGCAAGGCAAGGCAAGGCAGGGCAATTCCAGGCAAGAAATTTCAGGCAAGGCAAGGCAAAACAAGGCAATTTATGCAAGGCAATTCAGGCAAAGCAAGGCAAGGCAAAACAAGGCAATTTGAAACAAGGCAACTCCAGTCAAGGCAAGACAAGACAATTCCAGGCAAGGCAATTCAGGCAAGGCAAGGCAGGCAATTCCAGGCAAAAGTAAGGCAATGCAAGGCAAGTAAGAAATTTCAGGCAAGGCAAGGCAAACAATTCCAGGCTAGGCAAGGCAAGGCAATGCAAGAAAACTCCAGACAAGGCAAGAAAATTTCAGGCAAAACTATTTTAGGCAAGGCAAGGCATGGCAATACCAGGCAAGGGCATTCCAGGCAAGGCAAAACAAGGCAAGGCAGGCAAATTCCAGGCAAGGCAATTTAGGCAAGGCAAAGCAAGGCAAGGCAAGGAAATTCCAGGCAAGGCAATTCGAGGCAAAGCAAGGCAATGCAAGAAAATTCCAGGCAAGGCAAGGCAATTTCAGGCAAGGCAATTTCAGGCAAGACAAGGCAAGATAAAACAAGGCAAGGCAAGGCAATTCAAGGCAAGGCAAAGGCAAGGCAGGCAAATTCCAGGCAAGGCAATTCGAGGAAAGGAAAGCAAAGGAAAGGCAAAGCAGAAATCTCCAGACAAGGCAATTCGAGCCAAGGCAAGGCAAAGCAAGGAAATTTCAAAGAAGGCCATTCGAGGCAAGGCAAGACAAGGCAAAAAAGGGCAATTCCAGGCAAGGCTATTCCAGACAAGGCAAGGCAAGACAAGGCAAGGCAAGACAAGACAAGGCAATTTTAGATAAGATAATTCCAGGCAAGACAAGGAAAGGCAATTGGAGGTAAGGCAGGGAAATTCCAGACAAATCAAAATAAGGCAAGGGAATGCAATTCTAGGCAAGGCAAATCCAGGCGAGTCAAGGCAACGTAAGGTAAGGCAATTCCAGGCAAAGCAAGGTAAGGCAAAGCAAAACAAGGCAATTCTAGGCAGGGCAATTTCAGGCAAGGCAAGAAAAGGCAAGGCAATGCAAGGCAATTCAAGGCAAGGCAAGAAAAGGCAATTCCAGTCAAGACAAGGCAAGACAAGGCAATTCAGGCAAGGCAATTTCAGGCAAGGCAAGGCAGGCAATTTCAGGCAAGGAAAGGCAAGGCAAGGCAAGGCAAGGCAATTTCAGGCAAGACAATTTCAGGCAAGGCAAGAAAATTCCAGGCTAGTCAATTCCATGCATGGAAAGGTAAGACAAAGCAAGGCAATTTTGGCAAAGTCAATTCCAGTCAAGGAAAGGCAAGGCAATTACAGGTAAGGCAGTGCAATTCCAGGCAGGGAAATTTTAGGCAAGGTAATGCAAGGCAGGACAGTTCCGAGCAAAAGAAAACAAGGCAATTTTATGCAAGGCAATTCCAGTCAAGGCAAGGCAATCCAAGGCAAAACAATTCCACGCAGGGCAATTCCAGGCTAGGCAAAGCAAGGCAACGCAAAAATTTCAGCCAAAGCAAGGCAATTCCAGTCAAGGCAAGGAAAGACAAGGCAAAGAGAGTTAAGGCAAGAAAAGGCAGGGCAATTTCAGGCAAGGCAATTTCTGGCAAGGCAATTTCAGGCAAGACAATTTTAGGCAAACAAGAAAAGGCAAGAAAAGGCAATGCAAGGCACAACAAGGCAAGGCAAGACAATTTCAGGCAAGACAATTTCAGGCAAGGCAAAGCAAGGCAGGGCAATTCCAGGCAAGGCAATTTTAGGCAAGGCAAGGCAAGGAAATTTCAGGCAAGGCAATTTTAGGCAAGGCAAGACAAGGCAAGGCAAGGAAATTTCAGGCAAGGCAAGACAAGGAAAGACAAGGCAAGGCAATTCAGGCAAGGCAATTTTAGGCAAGGCAAGGCAAGGCAAGAAAATTCCAGGCAAGGCAATTCAGACAAGGCAAGACAAGGCAAGACAAGGCAATTCAGGAAAGGCAATTTTAGGCAAGGCAAGAAAAGGCAAGGCAAAAGGCAAGGCAATTCAGGCAAGACAAGGCAAGGCAATTCCAGACAAGGCAATGCAAGGCAATTTCAGGAAAGGCAATTCCAGTCAAGGCAAGGCAAGGAAAGGCAATTTCAGGAAAGGCAATTCCAGGCAAGTCAAGGCAAGGCAATTCAGGAAAGGCAATTCCAGACAAGGCAAGGCAAGGCAATTTTAGGCAAGGCAAGGTAATTCCAGGCAAGGCAATTCAGACAAAGCAAGGCAATGCAAGGCAAGGCAATTCCAGTCAAGGCAAGGCAAGACAAGGCAATTTCAGGCAAGACAATTCAGGCAAGGCAAGGCAAAGCAAGGCAAGAAAATTCCAGGCAAGAAAATTCCAGGCAAGGCAAGAAAAGGCAATGCAAGGCAATTTCAGGCAAGGCAAGACAATTTCAGGCAAGGCAAGACAATTTCAGGCAAGACAATTCAGACAAGGCAAGACAATGCAAGGCAATTCAGGAAAGGCAATTCCAGACAAGGCAAGGCAAGGCAATTTTAGGCAAGGCAATTCTAGGCAAGGCAAGACAAGGCAAGGCAAGGCAATTCAGGCAAGGCAAGACAATTCCAGGCAAGGCAGGCAAGGAAAGGCAAGGCAAGACAATTTCAGGCAAGGCAATTCTAGGCAAGGCAAGGCAAAACAAGGCAATTCAGGCAAGACAAGGCAAGGCAATTTTAGGCAAGGCAGGCAATTTCAGGCAAGGAAATTCCAGGCAAGACAAGGCAAGGCAAGACAATGCAAGGCAAGGCAAGACAATTTCAGGCAAGACAATTTCAGGCAAGGCAAGTCAAGGGAAGGCAAGACAAGGCAAGGCAGTTCTAGGCAAGGCAATTGCAGGAAAACAGTTCTAGAAAAACAATTGCAGGAAAGGCAATTCTGGGCAAGGCAAGGAGGCAAGACAGTTCAGAACAGGGATTCACGTAAAGACAAGCAAGGCAGTTCAAGAGAAGGTTCAAGGCAAGTTTCAAGAAGCTCAAGACAGGCAAGGCAGACAGCAATTTCAAGGCAGTTCCAGGCAAAACAAGGCAGACAAAGTTCTGGAAGGTAATTCAGACTAGGAGAAAAGGCAATTCAGGCAGGACAAGGCAGAAAGGCAATTTCAGGAGAACATTTCTGGCAAGCAGGTCAATGCAGAGACAGTTCAGCAGAGTGGAATTCAGGCAAGGCAAAAGACAGTTTTGGGCAGGGATTGCAGGCAAGACAAGACAGGGAAGACAATTCCAGGCAGGAGTTCAGAAGGCAAAGCACAAGACATTCTGGGCAAGGAATTTTGGGCAAGAAAAGAACAGTTCAGACAAGACAGTTCAGCCTAGGCAAGGAAGGCAGCAAAAAATTCCCAGAAAAAGAAAAATTTTCCAGACAAAAGAACTAAATACAAGGCAAAACAAGGCAATTCAGGCCAATTTGAGGAAAGGCAATTCACAGTAAGAAAAGGCAAGGCAAAACACGCCAATTCCAGGCAAGGCAATTCGAGGCAAGTCAAGGCAGGGAAATTCTAAGCAAGACAATTAGAGGCAAGGCAAGGCAAAAAAAATTGCAATTCCAGGCAGGGAGATGTCAGGCAAGGCTAGGCAAGGAAAGGCAAATAAGTTCCATACAAAGAAATTCCAGGAAAGGCAATTCGAGACAAGCCAATTCCAGGCAAGGCGAGGTAAGGCAAGGCAATGCAATTCTAGGTAAGTCAATTCCAGGCAAAGCAAGGAAATTTCAAGAAAGGCAAACCAAGATAAGGCAAGGCAATTCCAGACAATAAAATTCCAGGCAAGGCAAGGAAAGGCAATTCAAGTCAAGGTGAGGTAAGACAAGACAATGCTATTCTAGGCAAGGCAATTCCAGGCAAAACATGGCAATTTCAAAAAAGGCAATTGCCAGAAAAGCAATTCCAAGCAAAGCAAGTCATTACAAGGTAGGGAACCGTATTTCCAGGCAAGGCAATTACAGCTAAGGCAAGACAAGACAATTTCAGCCAAGACAATTCCAGTCACAGCAAGGCAAGGCAACGCAAAGCAATGCAAATTTACGCAAAAAAAATTTCAGGTGAGAAAGGCAAAGACAATTCAAAACAGACAATTTACAGGGCAACAATTCCAGTTTATTGGGGAAGGCAAGGGGTAATTTCAGGCAAGGAAAGCAAGACAATGCAATTTTACAAGTCAATTCTGTAAGGCAAGGCAAGGCAGTTCAGGCAAGGCACTTCCAGGAATTTAAATTCTAGGCAAAAAAATTCCAGGCAAGGCAAGGGAAGGCAATTCAAGGCAAGGCAATTAAGGGCAGAAGCAATTTCAGGCAAGGCAATTCCAGGCAAAACAGGCAATTTCAAAGGCAGGCAGAAAAGGTTCCAAGCAAAGGCAAGTCAACAAGGTAAGGGAATTCCAGGCAAGGCAATTCAGCAAGGCAAGACAAGACAATTCAGGCAAGACAATTCCAGTCAAACAAGGCAAGGCAAGCAAGGGCAATTCAAAAAAAATTTCCAAGGAAAAGGCAAGGCAATTCAAAGCAGACAATTCAGTAAAGGCAAGGCAAATAAGGCAATTCCACAAATTCAGGGAAGGCAAGAAAATTTCAGGCAAGGGAAAGCAAGGCAATGCAAGGCAAGTAAGCAATTCAAAGGCAAGGCAAGACATTCAGGCAAGGCATTCCAGGCAATTTAAATTCTAGGCAAAAAGGCAAGAAGGCAAGGTAAGGCAATTCAGGGAAGGCAATAAAGGAAGGCAAGACAAGGCAAGACAAGGCAATTCTAGGCAAGGCAATTCAGAAAAAGGCAATTCAGGCAAGTAAGGCAAAACAACACAAGAAGGCAATTTCAGAAAAGCAGGTAAGGCAAGACAAGGCAATTTCAGAAGGCAACTCCAGAGAAATGCAAGGCAAACATTCAGGCAAGGCAATTTCAGGAAATTAAGGCAGGAGAGTCAGGAAGGCAATCCCAGGTAAGGCAATTCAAGCAAGGCAAGAAAGACAAGGCAAGAGGCAAATTCAGGCAAATTCAGCAAGGCAAGCAAGTAAAATTCCAAAGAAGGCAATTCTGGCAAGGCAAGGCAAAAAAGGCAAGAAATTCAAGAAATTCAGGCAAGGCAAGGCAAGGCAAGGCAAGGCAATCCAGGCAAAAAAGCAAGGCAATTCCAGGCAAGGCAAAAAGGCAAGGCAAGGCAATTCAGGCAAAAAGCAAGACAGGCAAGACAGGCGCAAGGCAAGGCAAGGGAAGCAGGAAATTCAAGCAGGCAAGGTGGGAAATATGGAAAAATTCCAGGCAAGGCTCAGGCAAGGCAAAGCAAAGAGGCAATTTCAGGGAAAGTCAATAAGGCAGGCAAGGAAGGCAAGAAATTAGGGAAAGAAAAGAAAAGGCAAAGACAATTCAGGCAGGAAAATTCAGGCAAGACAAGGCAGGCAATTCCAGGCAAGGCATTTTCAAACAAGCAATCAAGGCAAGGCATTCCAGGAAAGGCAAGCAAGGCAAGGACAGGAAATTCCAGGCTGGGCAAGGCAAGGCAATTCCAGGCAAGGCAAGGCAAGGAAACAAAAAGGCACAATTCCAGGCAAGGCAATTTCAGCTAGGCAAGACAAGAAATTCCAGCAAGGCAAGGTAAGGCAAGCAAGGCAAAACAATTCCACAAGGCAATCCAGGAGAGCAAGCAAGGCAAGGCAATTCAAAACAAAAACATTCAAGGCAAGGCAGAAATTAAAAGCAAGGCATTCCAAGGGAGAAAAAGGCAGGCAATTCCAGGTGAAAAAGCAAGGCAAGCAAGCAGTAAAAGGCAATTCAAAACAAGAAATTCAGGCAAGAAGGCAAGGAAAATTCAGGCAAGGCAATTCTAGGCAAGGCAAGAAAAGGGAAGGCAGGCAAGGCAAGGAAATTCCAGGCAAGGCAGGGCAGGCAAGCAATTCAGGCAAGGCTCTTTTAGGCAAGGCAAGGCAACACAAGGCAATTTTAGGAAAGGAATTACCAGGCAAAACAAGGCAAGGCAAGGAGGCAATTCCAGGAAAGGCAATTCAGCAAAGGTAAGGCAAGGCAAAAAAATTTCAGCAGGCAATTCAGGCAAGCAAGGCAACACAAGGCAAAACAAGACAAGCAGGCAAGGGAGGAAAGGCAAGACAGGCAATTCAGGCAAGGCAAGCAAGACAAGGCAAGCAAGGCGGCATTTCAAGGCAAATAAATTTAGGCAAGACAAGGCAAAACAAACCAGGCAAGGCAATTTAGGCAGGCTAGGCAAGGCAAGGAAAGAAGCAATTTCAGGCAAGCAATTCCAGAAAACAAGGCAAGGAAATGCAGGGCAATTCTGGAAGTCAATTCCAGGCAAGGAAAGGCAAGTGATTCCAGTGCCAGAAAGGCAAGGAAAATCCAGAGGCAAGGCAAGGCAAGACAGGCAGGCAATTTCTGGCAAAAGTGGTGCAAGATTTCAGACAAATAATTCAGGCAAACTTGGAAAGCAGGTAGCAGGCAAATTCAGACAAGACAAGACAAGACATTAATTTCACAGGCAAGGCAAGACAAGGACAAGGCATTGCAGGCAAGAGGTTTCAGGCAAGGCAAGGCAATGATGCAAGACAGTTCAGACAACTCAAGACAAGGCAAGACAATTTAACAAGGCAATTCCAGGAAAAAAAGAAATGTCAAGACAAGGCAATTCAGACAGCAATTCAGACTAGGCAAGGAAAAGACAATGTAAGAAAATTCCAGCAAGGCAAAAAAATTCAAGGCAAGGTCATTCAAGGCAAGGCAGGCAATTCCAGGCAAGGCAGGCCAATTCCAGGCAAGGCAATTCGAGGTAAGTTAAAAGCAACGCAAAAACAGGGCAATTCAGGCAATGTAATTAGAGGCAATGCAATTCGAGGCAAGGCAAGGAAGGAAAATTTCAAGCAAGGCAATTCAAGTCAAGGCAAATCAAGGCAAAATAGGTCAAACACAGGCAAGACTATTGCAGGCAAGGCAAGAGAATTCAAGTCAAGGCAAAAAGATTTCAGGCAAAACAATTCCTGGGCAAGGCAATGCAATTCCAGACAAAGCAATTGCTGGAAAGGCAATTCCAGGCAGGCAAGGCAAGAAAAGGCAGGGAAAGGTATTTTCAGGCAGGGCTATTCCAGCTAAGACAAGGCAAGAGAATCTCAGGTGACAATTTTAGCCAAGAAGGCAAAACAAGAAGACAATCCTAGGCAAGGCAATTCCTGGTGGAAAGGCAAGGCAAGGCTCAAAGGCAATTCCACTCAAGAGGACAAGGTCAATTTCACACAAGGCTATTTAGGAGAAAGGCAGGGCATTTCCAGGCAAGAAAAAGCAAGGCAATGCAATAAAATTCCAGGCAAGGCAATTTTAGGTAAGGCAAGGCAAAATAGTTTCAGACAAGGCATTCAGGCTAATGCAAGGTAAGGCAAATGCTAGGCAATTTGCAAGGCAATACAAGGCAAGGCAAGACAAGAAAATGCAATTTTGGGATGAAAGGAAAAATGCAGGCAATTCTGGAAAAATTGCAGACAAGTCAGGGCAAGGGTATGTAGGGCTATTTCAGGCAAGACTTTTAGGCAAGACAATGCAAGACAATTATAGGAAAGGCAAGGCAAGGCAGGGCAATTCTAGGCAAGACAATTTCTGGCAAGGCGAACCAAGCCAGGGCAATTTTAGGCAGGGAAATTCCAGACAAGAAAAGCCAAGAAAAGGCAACTTTAGGCAAGCAGATTCCAGGAGTCAAAACAAGGAAGCCAGCAAGACAATTCAGGGCAACTCAGGCTAGCAGGCAAGGTCATGGAAGAAAATTCCAACAAGGCATAGAAAATTCAAGCAATGCAATTTCAGGCAAGGCAAAGCAAGGGAATTCCAGGCAAGGCAATTCCAGGAGAGGCAAAGCAAGGCAAGACATGGCCATTCCAGGCAAGGCAGGCCAATTCAGGCAAAATAATTTAGTTAAGAAAGGCAAGGCAAAAAGGGCATTTCCAGGCAAAGAAATTCGAGGAAAGGCAAGACAGAAAATTTTACGGATTGAGGCAAGCAAGGTTAGGCACAAAGGCAATTCCAGGCAAGGCGACTTCAGGCAAGGAGGTCAAGGTAATTAAAGGCAAGACAACTCCAGACAAGGTAATTCCAGGCAAAACAACACAGGCAAATCCAGGCAGGCAAAAAACTAAGGCAGACCAATTCAAAAGGCAATTCAAGAAGTCAAGGCAAAACAAGGCAATTTCAGGCAAAACAAGGCTGGGCAGTTCAGGCAGGCATTTCACAAAAAGCAAGACAATTCTAGCAAGGCAGTTCAGGCAACGCCAGGCAAGCCAAGGCAAGGCAATTCAGAAAGGGCAATTCAGGCTGGGCTAGGCAGGCAAGGCGATGTCAGAAAACTCCTGGCAGGCAAGGATTTTAGTTCAACTCCAGGAATAAGGCATGGTACAGGCAAGCATTCCAGCAAGGCAAAACAAGACAAGGAGGAATTCCAGGCAAGGCAATTCAAGGTAAGAAGGGAGGCAAAGCAGGCCACATTTGACAAGACATTTCAATACAGGCAAGGAAGGTAAATTAAAAAGTCAATTCAAGGCAATGCAAGGCAAGGCAATAAAGGGCAATTTCAGGCGAGGCTATTTTAGGCAAGGCAAGGCAAGACAAGACAAGGCAAGGCAGGAAAATCAAACAAGGCAATTGAGAAACAAGCCAGGAAAATTCAAGCAAGGCAATTCAGGCAAGGTAAAAGGAAAAGACAATTTAAGTCAAGGCGATTTAGGCAAGGCAAAGCAGGGCATTTCCAGGCAAAGAAATTCGAGGAAAGGCAAGACAGAAAAATTTTAACGGAGGTTATTCGAGGCAAAGCAAGGTTAGGCACAAAAGGGCAATTCCAGGCAAGGCGACTTCAGGCAAGGCAAGTCAAGGTAATTAAAGGCAAGACAACTCCAGACAAGGTAATTCCAGGCAAAGCAACACAGGCAAATCCAGGCTAGGCAAGGTAAACTAAGGCAATGCAATTCTAGGCAAGGCAATTTCAAGCAAGAAAAGTCAAGGCAAAACAAGGCAATTTCAGGCAAAGCAATGCAAGGCTGGGCAATTCCAGGCAGGGCAATTTCACACAAGGAAAAGCAAGGCAATTCTAGGCAAGGCAATTCCAGGCAACGCCAGGCAAGCCAAGGCAAGGCAATTCCAGAAAGGGCAATTCCAGGCTAGGCTAGGCAAGGCAAGGCGATGTCAGAAAACTCCTGGCAAGGCAAGAAAATTTTAGTTACGGCAACTCCAGGGAATACAAGGCATGGCAAGTACAGGCAAGGGCATTCCAGCAAGGCAAAACAAGACAAGGGAGGCCAATTCCAGGCAAGGCAATTCAAGGTAAGAAAAGGGAAGGCAAAGCAGGGCCACATTTGACAAGACATTTCAATACAGGGCAAGGAAGGTAAATTAAAAAGTCAATTCAAGGCAATGCAAGGCAAGGCAATAAAGGGCAATTTCAGGCGAGGCTATTTTAGGCAAGGCAAGGCAAGGCAAGACAAGACAAGGCAAGGCAGGGAAAATCCAAGCAAGGCAATTCGAGGCAAAACAAGCCAGGAAAATTCCAAGCAAGGCAATTCGAGGCAAGGTAAGGCAAGGAAAAAAGGGCAATTTAAGTCAAGGCGATTTTAGGAAAGGCAAATCAAGAAAATTCCAGGCAAGAAAAGGAAAGACAAGGAAAGACAATTTCCGACAAAATATTTTCAGACAAAGCAAGAGAAGGCAATTCGAGGCAATGAAATTCCAGGCTACACAAAGTAAGGCAAGGCAATACAATTCTAGCAAAGGCAATTCCAGGCAAGGCAAGTCAATGTAGGGTAAGGCAATTTCTGGCAATGCAAGACAGGGCAATTCCAGGCAAGGCAATTTCCAAAAAGGCAATTCCAGGCAAGGTAAGGCAAGGCAAGGCAAGAAAAAGCAGGAAACACAAAGCCAAGCACGGCAGTTCCACCTAAGAAAAGGCAAGGCAGTTCGAAGAAAGGCAATTCCAGTCAAGGCAAGGCAAGGCAAGAAAAGAAAATTCTAGGAGGGGCGACTTGCAAAATGGCATCATAGAGAGGACTCAGGATTGCAGCTCTCGGTGAAGATGCAGAGGGTGAGTCCTAGCCGCATTCTCGGATGGAACTTTTTTGCCCACAGAACGTTGAAATTCCCACGTGTGGGAGAGACACGGGACGCTAGTACAGCCGGCAAACACAGCTGGCTTGCACGGCCGCTTCGGCCGGCACCGCAGCGGGACCCAGCACAGAACTCACTGGTCTGGGTGCCTTGTTAAACCGGAAATCTGAAATTTGGAAGGGCAGATTGGCATGTCCATCTGATTGAACGGGACTTGGACAATGAGCCAGACCAGAAGTTTCCTTGGAAGCGTGATCTGAGCTGGTGCAGTGGACAGGGCATGGGAGATCGCATGGATCCCAGTGCCCTATTGGCAGGCTACTGGGCCGCCAGTGAGAGAGTTGACCTTTCAGCTTGCTGAGAGGAAGAGAGAGAGAGAGAGGACGGACTCTGAGGCAGGGAGCTGGGTGATCAGGCTCGGCGGGTCCCACCTCACGGGGACAAGCAGGGTGGTGACTGGAGGCGCTTGGGGCTGAGAGTTTTGCTGCTGGCATCTGGGGACAGTGCAGCCCGGTGAGGGAGGCGTCGCCACTGCTGATGCAATCCACCCTACTGAGTACATGGGGCTGATGCAGCCTGCCATTGCGAGGCAACCTGCCATAACAGAGAGACTCCACCAGGAGGCGGGGCTCCACAGCAGAGGGAGCCCAGCAGCAACAGGGCGGACCCGCTAGCAGGTCAGGCGCCCGGCAGGCAAATAGTGAATAGACTGCCTCCTAGTGGGGCAGGACAGTGCAACAGATACTCATAAAAGCCCCAACTCCCTGAGACAGAGCATCTAAGGGTGAAAAAAATGTTCTGTTGCAGCAGACATAAACAACCTCCCAACAACCCTGAATGAACAACGGGCTCACAGCTCAGCACTGGAGCTCCTATAAAGCACAGACTGTCTCCTCAAGCAGCTCCTGACCCCTGTATATCAAGAGTCACCCCAAAAGGACTAATCAGACTGACATTTGGCTGGCATCATTCTGGAACAAAGACAGCAGAAGAAGAAACTGGTATCATCCTCACTGTTCTGCAGCTGCTGCAGGTATACCCCAGACAAGCAGGGCCTGGGTGGACCTCAGCACTCATACAGCAGAGGGCTAGACCATTAGAAGGAAAACTAAGTAACAGAAATACTTCATCATCAACAATCTCAGCATCCACACAGAGACCCAATTGAAAAATCAGCAACTACTAAGGCGACAGGTGGATAAATCCATAAAGATGGGAAGAAACCAGCGCAAAAAGGAAAACACCGAAACCAAAACACCTCACCTCCTACAAGGACCAAAACTCCTCACCAGCAAGGAACAAAGCTGGACGGAGAATGAGTGTGACGAAATGATGGAATCAGACTTCAGAAAGTGGATAATGAAACTTCAGTGAGCTAAAGAACATGTTCTAAACCAGTGCAAAGAAACTAAGAACCTTGAAAAAGATTTGAAAAAGATTCAAGGAATTGATAACAGAATGGACAACTTAGGAATATGAATGAATTGAAGGAGCTGAAAAACACAACACAAGAACTTCACGAAGCATGCACAAGTTTCAACAGCCGAATTGACCAAGCAGAAGAAAGAATATCAAGTTGAAGATCAACTCAATGAAATAAAATGAAACCAAGATTAAAGAAAAAGCACAAAAGGAATGAACAAAATCTCCAAGAAATGTGGGACTATGTGAAGAGACCCAACCTACGTTTGATAGGTGTACCAGAATGTGATGAAGAGAATGAATCAAGCTGGAAAACACTCTTCAGGATATTATCCAGGAAAATTTCCCCAACCTAGCAAGACAGGTCAATACTCAACTCCAGGAAATACAGAGAACACCACAAAGATACTCTGCAAGAAGAGCAACCCCAAGGCACATAATCGTCAGATTCACCAGGGTTGAAATGAAGGAGAAAATACTAAGGGCAGCCAGAGAGAAAGGTCAGGTCACCCACAAGGAAGCCCATCAGACTCACAGCAGATCTCTCGGCAGAGACTCTACAAGCCAGAAGAGAGTGGGGGGCCAATATTCAACATCCTTAAAGAAAGAACTTTCAACCCAGAATTTCATATCCAGCCAAACTGAGCTTCATAAGTGAAGGAAAATAAAATCCTTCATGAACAAGCAAGTACTCAGAGATTTTGTCACCACTAGGCCTGCTTTACAAGAGCTCCTGAAAGAGGCACTACACATAGAAAGAAACAACCAGTACCATCCTAAAAGCATACCAAATGCTAAAGACCATCAACAAAATGAAGAATGTACATGAACCAATGGGCAAAACAGCCAGCTAGCATCAAAATGGCAGTATCAAATTCACACATAACAATATTAACCCTAAATGTAAATGGGCTAAATGCACCAATCAAAAGACACAGACTGGCAATTGGATAAAAACCAAAACCCATCGGTGTGCTGTATCCAGAAACCCACCTCACATGCAAAGATACACAAGGCTCAAAATAAAGGATGGAGGAAGATTTACCAAGCAAATGGAGAGCAAAAAAGCAGGAGTTGCAATTCTCATCTCTGATAAAATAGACTTTAAAGCAACAAAGATCAAAAGGGACAAGAAGGTCATTACATAATGGTAAAAGGATCGATACAACAAGAAGAGCTAACGATTCTAAATATATATGGACCCAATGCAGGAGCACCCAGATATATAAGGCAAGTTCTTAATGACTTACAAAGACTTGAACTCCCACACACAATAATAGTGGGAGACTTTAACACTCCACTGTCAATAGCAGATCAACCAGACAGAAAATTAACAAGGATATCCAGGACTTGAACTCAGACCTGGAACAAGCAAACCTGATAGACTTTTACAGAACTCTCCACCCAAATCACAGATATACATTACAGCAGATGCTGGAGGATGTGGAGAAATAGGAACCTTTCACACTGTTGGTGTGAGTGTAATTAGTTCAACCATTGTGGAAGACAGTGTGGCGATTCCTCAGGGACCTAAAATAGAAATTCCATTTGACCCAGCAATCCACTACTGGGTATATAGCCAGGACTATAAATCGTTCTACTATAAGGACACATGCACACGAATGTTCATTGCAACGGTTTACAATAGCAAAGAACTGGAACCAACCCAAATGCCCAACGATGATAGACTGGACTGGGAAAATGTGGCATATATTCACCATGGAATATTATGCAGCAATCAAAAATGATGAGTTTGTGTTTTTGTACGGACATGGATGAATCTGGAGAACATCATTCTCCAGCAAACTGACACAAGAACAGAAAAAAGAAAATACCTCATATACTCAACTCATAGGCGGGTGAGAAAAATGAGAACACATGGACACAGAGAGGCGGTCTACTATACACTGGGGTCTAATGGGAAATGGGGGAGGAAACAGCAGGGGAACTGTGGAGGATAGCCTGGGATGAATGCCAAGCGGTGGGTGAAGGGAGGAGGGCAGCAAAACACTGCTGCTGTGTGTACCCTCACGCAAGTATCTTGCACGTCTCACATGTACCCCAAAACCTATAATGCAATAAAATTAAAAAAGAAACACAATTTTAACATTAAAAAAAAGAAAATAAAAAATATAAATACCCTATGTGTT
Source organism: Saguinus midas (assembly GCA_021498475.1). Taxonomy (NCBI): domain Eukaryota; kingdom Metazoa; phylum Chordata; class Mammalia; order Primates; family Cebidae; genus Saguinus; species Saguinus midas. Next base: position 4,823 of record JAKFGQ010000201.1, on the reverse strand, counting down.
CCCAATTGGTAAAAACAAAATAACTCACACAATCCTCTGTTAGAAAAAGTATACAATGTTCTTTTCTACTGTGTTGAAAAGTATATAAACCATCATAATGTAGTCTCACAGGTAAAATGCTAAAATTGTATTTTCACTTGAAAATAAAAATATAAATTCCCTATGGGTTTCCAATTGGTAAATACAAAATAACTCACACAATACTCTGTTAGAAAAAGTATACAATGTTCTTTTCTACTGTGTTGTAAAGTATATAACCATCAGGATGTACTCTCACAGGTAAAATGCTAAAATTGAATTTTCACGCATAAATAAAAAGTATAAATAACCTATGGGTTTTCAGTTGGTAAAAACAAAATAACTCACACAATACTCTGTTAGAAAAAGTATACAATGTTCTTTTCTACTGTGTTGTAAATTATATAAACCATCAGGATGTACTCTCACAGGTAAAATGCTAAAATTGTATTTTCACTCGAAAATAAAAAATATAAATGCCCCCCAAAGAAAGAAATTCTAGGCAAGGCAATTCCAGGTGAGAACAGGCAAGGTAAGGCAATTCAAAATAAGGCAATTCCAGTAAAGGCAAGGCAAGACAAAGTAATTTCAGGCAAGGCTATTCCAAGGAAGGAAAGGCAGCGCAATTCCAGGCAAAGGAAAAACAGGCAACACAAGGCAATGTAATGCAAAGCAATTTCAAGGAAGGAAATTCCACGCAAGGCAAGGCAAGGTAATTTTAGGCAAGGCAAGGCAAGGGAAGGCAGTGAAATTCTAAGCAAGGCAATTTCAGGCAAGGCAGGGAAAGTTAATGTAGAAAAATTCCAGGCAAGGCTTCTTTAGTCAAGGCAAGGTAATGCAAGGCAATTTCAGGAAAGTAAATTTTAGGCACGGCAAGGCAAGACAAGACAAGGCAAGGCAATTCCAGGCAAGGCAATTCCAGCAAGGCAAGGCAAGTAAATTCCAGGTAAGACAACTCAAGGCAAGGCAATCCCATGGAAGAAAAGGCAAGGAAATGAAAGGAAATAATGGGAAAGTCCATTCCAGGCAAGAAAAGGCAAGGCAATGCAAGGCAATTCAGGGAAAGTAAATTCCAGGCAAGGAAAGGAAAGACAATTCTAGGCCAGTCAAGGCAAGCAGTTTCAGGCAGGGAGATTTTAGGCAAGGTAATGGAAGGCAGTTCAGTTTCTGGTAAGACAAGGCAAGGCAATACTTCGAAAGGTAATTGCAGTCAAGGCAAGGCAAGCTGAGACAAAACAATTTCAGGCAGGAAAATTCCAGGCTAGGAAAAGCAAGGCACCGCATAAATCTTCGAGGCAAAAATAGGCAAGGCAAAAACAGGCAAGGCAAGACAATGCAAGGCAATTCCAGGAATGTCAATTTTAGGCATGGCAAAGGAAGGCAAGACAAGACAATTTTAGGAAAGGCAAGAAAGTAGCAATTTTAGGCAAGGTACGGCAAAAAGGCAAGGCAATTGCCAGAAAGGCAATGTAAGCAAGGCAAGGAATTTCAGACAGGCAACCCCAGGAAGTAAAGACAAGGCAATGAAAAAAATTTCCAGTAAGGCATGGAAATACCAAACAATAGACTTTCAGGCAAGGGAAGTTAAGGGAATTTCAGGCAAGACAATTTCAGGCACAGCAAAGCCAGTCAAGGCAGGACCATTCTAGGCAAGGCAATTCCAGACAAAACAAAGCATGGCAGTTCCAGGCAAAGCAGGCCGATTCCAGGAAAGGTAATTTTGGGTAAGAAAAGGCTAGGCAAAGCAGGGCAATTCCAGCCAAAGCAATTTGAGGCAAGGCAAGACAGGAAAATTCCAAGCAAGGCAATTCCAGACAAGGCATTGAGAGGGTATGTAGGGCAATTCCAGGCAAGGCTCTTTTAGTCAAGGAAAGGCAATGCAGGGCAATTTCAGAAAAGTCAATTTGAGGCAAGGCAAGGAAATTCCAGGAAAAGCAAAAAAAAAAAAAAGGCAGGCAAATTCCAGGAAAAACAAAATAAGGTAAGGAAAGAAAAGGCAGGGTAATTCCAGGCAGAACAATTCCAGGCAAGTCAAGGCAAGACAAGGAAATTTTAGGCAAAGCAATTCCAGGCAAGACAAGGCAAGCCAAGGCAAGGCAATTTCAGATAAAGCAATTCCAGGCTAGACATGGCAAAGCAGTGCAGAAAAATTGCCAGCATGGAAATTTCAGGCAAGCAAGGCAATTTCAGGCAAGGTAAGGCAACGCAATCAGACAGATATTTCCAGCAAAGGCAAAAGGCAATTGAGGTAAGGCAATTCCAGTCAAGGCAAGGCAATACAATTTAGGCAAAAATTCCAGGCTAGGGCAAAGCAATGCAAGGCAAGGCAATTCCAGGAATGTCAATTTTAGGCATGGCAAAGGAAGGCAAGACAAGACAATTTTAGGAAAGGCAAGACAAGGTAGGGCAATTTTAGGCAAGGCAATTTCTGGCAGAAAAGGCAAGGCAAAGTGCCAGAAAGGCAAGTAAGCCAAGGAAGGGAATTTCAGACAGGGCAACCCCAGGAGAGTAAAGACAAGGCAATGAAAAAAATTTCCAGTAAGGCATGGAAATACCAAACAATAGACTTTCAGGCAAGGGAAGTTAAGGGAATTTCAGGCAAGACAATTTCAGGCACAGCAAAGCCAGTCAAGGCAGGACCATTCTAGGCAAGGCAATTCCAGACAAAACAAAGCATGGCAGTTCCAGGCAAAGCAGGCCGATTCCAGGAAAGGTAATTTTGGGTAAGAAAAGGCTAGGGCAAAGCAGGGCAATTCCAGCCAAAGCAATTTGAGGCAAGGCAAGACAGGAAAATTCACAAGGCAATTCCAGACAAGGCATTGAGAGGGTATGTAGGGCAACAGGCTCTTTTAGTCAAGGAAAGGCAATGCAGGGCAATTTCAGAAAAGTCAATTTGAGGCAAGGCAAGGAAATTCCAGAAAAGCAAAAAAAAAAAAAGGCAGGCAAATTCCAGGAAAAACAAAATAAGGTAAGGAAAGAAAAGGCAGGGTAATTCCAGGCAGAACAATTCCAGGCAAGTCAAGGCAAGACAAGGAAATTTTAGGCACAGCAATTCCAGGCAAGACAAGGCAAGCCAAGGCAAGGCAATTTCAGATAAAGCAATTCCAGGCTAGACATGGCAAAGCAATGCAGAAAAATTGCCAAAAAAGCATGGAAATTCCAAGCAAGGCAATTTCAGGCAAGGTAAGGCAACGCAATTTCAGACGAGATATTTCCAAGCAAAGCATGAAAAGGCAATTTGAGGTAAGGCAATTCCAGTCAAGGCAAGGCAATACAATTCTAGGCAAAAAAAATTCCAGGCTAGGCAAAGCAATGCAAGGCAAGGCAATTCCAGGAAAGACAATTTTGGGCAATATAAGGCAGGGAAAATCCAGGCAAGGCAATTTCAGTCAAGGCAAGTTAAGAAAACGCAAGGCAAGGCAATTCCAGGAGAGGAAAGGCAAGGCAAGCAAATTCAAAACAAGGCAACTACAGTCAAGGCAAAGCAAAACAAGGCAATTCCACACAAGGCTATTCCAGGGATGGCAAAGTAGAAAAATTCCAGGCAAGGAAAAGCAAGGCAAGGCAAGGCAGTGCAATGCAAGGCAATTCCAAGCACAGAAATGTTAGGCAAGGCAAGACAAACCAGGCAAGGCAATTCTAGGCTAGGGCAAGGCAACAGATAAGGCAGCGCCATTCTAGGCAAGGCAAGACAATTTCAAGGCAAGGCACAGGGCAAGGAAAGGAAAAGCAATGTAAAATAATTCCAGGCAGGGCTATTTTAGGCAAGTAAAGGCAAGGCAAGGCAATTTCAGGAATGTCAAATTTTAGGCACAGCAAAGCAAGACAAGACAAAGAGATTCAATTCCACATAAGGCAATGCAAGGCAAGGCAAGGCAATTTTAGGCAACACAGGAAAATGCAAGGCAAGCTAAAGCAATTCCAGGCAAGACAATTCCAGGCAAAAAGAATTTCAGGAGGAAATCCATGCAAAAAGGAAGGCAAGGCAATGCAAGGCAATTCCGGGAAAGTCAATTCCAGGCAAGCCAAGGCAAGGTAATTCCAGGCAAAGCAAAGCAGTGCAATTCCAGGCAGAAAAATTTCATACAAGGTAACACAAGGCAGGTCAGTTCCGGGCAAGACAAGGCAAGTCAATTATAGGCAAGGCAATTCCAGGCAAGGCACAGCAAGCCAAAGCAAAAGAATTTCAGGCAGGGCAATTAAAGGCTAGGAAAAACAAGGAAGTGCAAAAAATTCCAGGCAAGGCAAGGCAGTAGCAGGAAAGGCAAGGCAAAGAAAGTCAAGGTAAGAAAATACAAGGCAATTTCAGGTAAGGAAATTCCAGGCAAGGCAATTCTAGGCAAGGCAAAGCATGGAAAGGCAAGGCAAGACAAATCCAGTCAAGACAGTTCCAGACAAGGCAAAGCAAGGCAAGGAAATTCCAGGCTAGTCAATTGCAGAAAAGGCAAGTTCCAGGCAAGACAAGGGCACGACAAGGCAATTCCAGGCAAGGCACTCCCATAAGCAGCAGGGCAATTACAGGGCAGGCAAAACCAGGCAAGGGCAGGCAATGCAACCAGGAAAGGCAACTCCAGGCAAGGCAAAAAAGGCAATTCCAGGCTTGGCAATTCCTGGCAAGGCAAGGCAAGGAAAATTTAGAAAGGCAATTCCAGGCAAGGCCAAATAAGTCAAGACAATTTCAGGGAAGGCAAGACAAGACAAGGCAAGGCAATTCCAGGCAAGATAATTCCTGGCAAGACAAGTGAATGCAAGGCAACCTCAGCAAGTGGAAATTTCAGGCAAGGCTAAGCAACAAAATTGCAGGC
>JAKFGQ010000200.1:0-42019 GCA_021498475.1 Saguinus midas | reverse complement strand
GTGATTTCTTATCGTTTTTATTGCATCTATTTGGTTGTTCTCTTTTTATCAGTCTGGCTAGTGGTCTGTCTTTTGTTGATCTTTTTAAAACCAGCTCTTGGATTTATTGATTTTTAAAGGGTTTTTCTTGTCTCTATCTCCTTAGTTCTGCTCTGATCTTAGTTATTTTTTGTCTTCATTAGTTTTGAGCTTTTTGATCTGCTCCTCTATTTTTCAATTTTGATGATAGGGTGTCATTTTGATCTCCATTCTTCTTGTGGGCACTTATTGCTATATTTTTCTCTACAGACTGTTTTAAATGTGTCCCAGAAATTCTGCACGTTGTGTCTTCATTCTTGTTGGTTTCAAGAACTTTATTTCTGCCTTTATTTCATTGTTTATCCAATCAACATTCAAGAGCCAGTTGTTCAGTTTCCATGGCTGTCATTCTGAGTTAGTTTCTGAATTCTGAGTTCCAACTTGATGCACTATGGTCTGAGAGACTGTTGTTATAATTTCAGTTGTTTTGCATTTGCATAGTGCTTACTTCCAATTATGTGGTCAATTTTGGAGTAGGTGATGTGGGAGAAGAATGTATATTCTGTGGATTTGGCATGGATAGTTCTGTAAATGTCTATCAGGTTTGCTTGTTCCAGGTCTGAGTTCAAGTCCTGATATCTTGTTAATTTTCTGTCTGGTTGATCTGTCTGATATTGATAGTGGAGTGTTAAAGTCTCCACTATTATTGTGGAGTCAAGTCTTTGTAGGTGTTAAGAACTTGCCTTATATTTGGAATAGTTTTAGAAGGAATGGTACCAGATTTTCTTTGTGTGTCTGGTAGAATTCAGCTGTGAACCCATCTGGACCTGTTTTTTTTGGTGGTAGGCTCTTAATTGCTGCCTCAACTTCAGACCTTGTTATTGGTCTATTCATATTTTTGGCTTCCTCCTGGTTTAGGCTTGGGAGAACACAGGCGTCCAGGAATTTATCCATTTCTTCCTGGCTTACTAGTTTATGTGCATAGAGTTGTTTGTAGTATTCTCTGATGATTGTTTAAATTTCTGTGGAATCTGTGGTGATTTCTCCATTATCATTTTTATTGCATCTATTTTGTTGTTCTATCTTTTCTTTTTTATCCGTCTGGCTAGTGGTCTGTCTATTTTGTTAATCTTTCCCAAAAATCATCTCTTGGATTTATTGATTTTTTGAAGGATTTTTCTTGTCTTTATCTCTTTCAGGTCTGCTCTGATCCTAGTTATTTCTTGCCTTCAGCTAGGTTTTGAGCTTTTTTGATCTTGCACCTCTAGCTTTTTCAATTTTGAAGATAGGGTATCAATTTTGATCTCTCCACTGTTCTCATGTGGGCACCTATTGCTACATATTTTTCTCTACAGACTGCTTTAAATGTGTCCCAGTGATTCTGGTACATTGTGTCTTCATTCTCATTGGTTTCAAAGAACTTCTTTATTTCTGCCTTCATTTCTTTATTTATCCAATCAACATTCAAGGGCCAGTTGTTCAGTTTCCATGAAGCTTTGTGGTTCTGAGTTATTTTCTGAATTCTGAGTTTCAACTTGATTGCATTATGGTCTGAGAGACTGTTTGTTATGATTTCAGTCATTTTGCATTTGCTGAGGAGTGCTTTACTTTTAAGTATGTGGCCAATTTTGGAGTAAGTGTGATGTGCTGCTGAGAAGAATGTGTATTCTGTGGATTTGGGATGGAGAGTTCTGTAAATATCTATCAGGTTTGCCTGTTCCAGGTCTGAGTTCAAGTCTTGGATATCCTTGTTAATTTTCTGTCTGGTTGATCTGTCTGCTATTGACAGTGGAGTGTTAAAGTCTCCTACTATTATTGTGTGAAAGCCTAAGTCTCTTTGTAAGTTGTAATGAACTTGCCTTATATATCTGGGTGCTCCTGCATTGGGTCCATATATATCTTGAATCGTCACCTCTTCTTGTTGTATCAATCCTTTTACCATTATGTAATGACCGTCTTTGTCTCTTTTGATCTTTGTTGCTTGAAAGTCTATTTTATCAGAGACAAGAATTGCAACCCCTGCTTTTTTTTTGCTCTTCATTTGCTTGGTAAATCTTCCTCCATTCCTTTATTGTGAGCCTTTGTGTATCCTTGCATGTGAGGTGGGTTTCCTGGATACAGCACACCGATGAGTTTTGGTTTTCTATCCAATTTACCAGTCTGTGTCTTTTGATTGGTGCATTTAGCCCATTTACATTTAGGGTTAATATTGTTATGTGTGAATTTGATACTGCCATTTTGATGCTAGCTATCTGTTTTTCCCATTGGGTCATGTAGATTCTTCATTTTGTTGATGCTCTTTAGCATTTCTATGCTTTTAGAATGGCTGGTACTGGTTGTTCCTTTCTATGTGTAGTGCCTCTTTCAGGAGCTCTTGTAAAGCAGGCCAAGTGGTGACAAAATCTCTGAGTACTTGCTTTTTCATGAAGGATTTTACTTTTTCTTCACTTGTGTAACTCAGTTTGGCTGCATATAAATTCTAGGTTGAAAATTCTTTTCTTTAAGGATGTTGAATATTGGCCCCCACTCTCTTCTGGCTTGTAGAGTCTCTGCTGAGAGATCTGCTGTGAGTCTGATGGGCTCCCCTTTGTGGGTGACCCAACCTTTCTCTCTGGCTGCCCTTAGTAGTTTCTTCTTATTTCAACCCTGATGAATCTGACGATTATGTGCCTTGGGGTTGCTCTTCTTGCAGAGTATCTTTGTGGTGTTCTCTGTATTTCCTGGAGTTGAGTATTGACCTTTGTAGCTAGGTTGGAAAAATTTTCCTGGCTAATATCCTGGAGAGTGTTTTCTATCTTGTATTCATTCTCTTCATCACATTCTGGTACACCTTTCAAACGTAGGTTGGGTCTCTTCACATAGTCCCACATTTCTTTGAGATTTTATTCATTCCTTTTTGTGATTTCTTCTATAATCTTGGTCTCTTATTTTATTTCATTGACTTGATTTTCACCTTCTGATATTCTTTCTTCTGCTTGGTAAATTCAGCTGTTGAAACTTGTGCATGCTTCACGAAGTTCTCATGTTGTGTTTTTCAGCTCCTTCAGTTCATTTATATTTCTCTCTAAGTTGTTCATTCTTGTTATCAATTCTTCATTTCTTTTTTCAAGGTTCTTAGTTTCTTTGCACTGATTTAGAACATGTTCTTTTAGCTCACTGAAGTTTCTCATTATCCACTTTCTGAAGTCTGATTCTTTCATTTCGTCACACTCATTCTCTGTCCAGCTTTGTTCCCTTGCTGGTGAGGAGTTTTGGTCCTCTGTAGGAGGTGAGGTGTTTTGGTTTCGGGTGTTTTCCTCCTTTTTGCACTTGTTTCTTCCTATCTTTATGAATTTATCCGCCTGTCATTTTAGTAGTTGCTGATTTTTCAATTGGGTCTCTGTGTGGACGCTGAGATTGTTGATGATGAAGTATTTTTGTTACTTAGTTTTTTTTTCTAATGGTCCAGCCCCTCTGCTTTATGAGTGCTGAGGTCCACTTCAGGCCCTACTTGTCTGGGGTATACCTTTAGCAGCTGTTGAACAGTGAGGGATGATACCAGTTTCTTCTGCTGTCTTTGTTTCAGAATGATGCCTGCCAAAGGTCAGTTTGATTAGTTCCTTTTTGGGGTGACTCTTTGGATATACAGGGGTCAGGGAGCTGCTTGAGGAGATGGTCTGTGCTTTATAGGAGCTCCAGTGCTAAGCTGTGAGCTCTGTTGTTTATTCAGGTTTGTTGGAAGGTTGTTTTTTTGTCTGCTGCAACAGAACTCATAAAAACGACCCTTTTTGGAGAAAACAGCAAGAGGGCATCATAGAAGTGACTCAGGATTGCAGATCTCAGTGAAGGTGCAGAGGGTGAGTCCTAGCCGCATTCTTGGATGGAACTTTTTTGACCACAGAGCGTTGAAAGTTTCAGGTGTGGAGAGACAAGGGATGCTAGTAGAGCGGCTAATGCAGCCAGCTCGCGGCTGCTCAGCCAGCACCACAGTGGGACCCGCACAAAACTCACTGGTCTGGGTGCCCTGTTAAACCGGCAATCTGAGAGTTGGAAGGGCAGATTGGCATGTCCATCTGATTGAAAGGACTTGGACAATGAGCCAGACCAGGATTCCTGGGAAGCCTGATCTGAGCCAGTGCAGTGGGCAGCGGCACATGGAGATCGCACGGATCCCAGTGCCCTATCAGCAGGCTACTGGGGCACCAGTGAGAGAGTCGACCTTTCAGCTTGGGAGGGGAGAGAGAGAGAGGATGGACTCTGAGGCAGGAGCTGGGTGATCAGGCTGGCGGTCCCACCCTCACAGGGACAAGCAGGGGCATGACTGGAGTGCTTGGGCTGAGTTTTGCTGCGGCATCTAGGAGGTGCAGCCCGGTGGGAGGCGTCCTACCATTGCTGACGAGTGCACCCCCACTGAAGTACCGCCCAGGGCTGACGCAGCCTGCCATTGCCGAGGCAACCTGCCATAACAGAGAGACTAGGGGAGCTCCACAGCAGAAGGAGCCCAGCAGCAACAGGGCGACCCGCGCTAGCAGGTCAGAGCCCAGCAGGCAAATAGTGAATAGACTGCCACCTAGTGGGGCAGGACAGTGCAACAGATACTCATAAAGAAAGCCCCAACTCCTGAGACAGAGCATCTAAGGGGGAAAAAAAGTGGTGTTTTATGAGTTCTATTGCAGCAGACATAAACAACTCCCAACAACCCTGAATGAACAACGGAGCTCACAGCTCAGCACTGAGCTCCTATAAAGCACAGACCATCATTTCAAGCAGCTCCTGACCCCTGTATATCCAAAGAGTCACCCCAAAAAGGACTAATCAGACTGACATTTGGTGGGCATCATTCTGGAAACAAAGATAGCAGAAGAAGAACTGGTATCATCCTCACTGTTCCACAGCTGCTACAGGTATACCCCAGACAAGCAGGGCCTGGAGGACCTCAGCACTATACAGCAGAGGGGCTAGACCATTAGAAGGAAAACTAAGTAACAGAAATACTTCATCATCAACAATCTCAGTCCACACAGAGACCCAATTGAAAATCAGCAACTACTAAGACGACAGGCGGATAAATCCATAAAGATGGGAAGAAACCAGCGCAAAAAGGAGGAAAACACCAAAACCAAAACACCTCACCTCCAAAAGGACCAAAACTCCTCACCAGCAAGGGAACAAAGCTGGACGGAGAATGAATGTGACAAAATGACGGAATCAGACTTCAGAAAGTGGATAATGAGAAACTTCAGTGAGCTAAAAGAACATGTTCTAAATCAGTGCAAAGAAACTAAGAACCTTGAAAAAGATTTGAAAAAGATTCGAGGAATTGATAACAAGAATGGACAACTTAGAGAGGAATATGAATGAATTGAAGGAGCTGAAAACACAACACGAGAACTTCAAGCATGCACAAGTTTCAACAGCAATTGACCAAGCAGAAGAAAGAATATCAGAAGTTGAAGATCAACTCAATGAAATAAAATGAGAAACCAAGATTAAAGAAAAAGCAAAAAGGAATGAACAAAATCTCCAAGAAATGTGGGACTATGTGAAGAGACCCAACCTACGTTTGATAGGTGTACCAGAATGTGATGAAGAGAATGAATCCAAGCTGGAAAACACTCTTCAGGATATTATCCAGGAAAATTTCCCCAACCTAGCAAGACAGGTCAATACTCAACTCCAGGAAATACAGAGAACACCACAAAGATACTCTGCAAGAAGAGCAACCCCAAGGCACATAATCGCCAGATTCACCAGGGTTGAAATGAAGGAGAAAATACTAAGGGCAGCCAGAGAGAAAGGTCGGGTCACCCACAAAGGGAAGCCCATCAGACTCACAGCAGATCTCTGGCAGAGACTCTACAAGCCAGAAGAGAGTGGGGCCAATATTCAACATCCTTAAAGAAAAGAACTTTCAACCCAGAATTTCATATCCAGCCAAACTGAGCTTCATAAGTGAAGGAAAAATAAAATCCTTCATGAACAAGCAAGTACTCAGAGATTTTGTCACCACTAGGCCTGCTTTACAAGAGCTCCTGAAAGAGGCACTACACATAGAAAGAAACAACCAGTTCCAGCCATCCTAAAAGCATACCAAATGCTAAAGACCATCAACAAAATGAAGAATGTACATGAACCAATGGGCAAAACAGCCAGCTAGCATCAAAATGGCAGTATCAAATTCACACATAACAATATTAACCCTAAATGTAAATGGGCTAAATGCACCAATCAAAAGACACAGACTGGCAAATTGGATAAAAACCAAAACCCATCAGTGTGCTGTATCCAGAAACCCACCTCACATGCAAAGATACACAAAGGCTCAAAATAAAGGATGGAGGAAGATTTACCAAGCAAATGGAGAGCAAAAAAAGCAGGAGTTGCAATTCTCATCTCTGATAAAATAGACTTTAAAGCAACAAAGATCAAAAGGGACAAAGAAGGTCATTACATAATGGTAAAAGGATCGATACAACAAGAAGAGCTAACGATTCTAAATATATATGGACCCAATGTAGGAGCACCCAGATATATAAGGCAAGTTCTTAATGACTTACAAAGAGACTTAGACTCCCACACAATAATAGTGGGAGACTTTAACACTCCACTGTCAATAGCAGACAGATCAACCAGACAGAAAATTAACAAGGATATCCAGGACTTGAACTCAGACCTGGAACAAGCAAACCTGATAGACATTTACAGAACTCTCCACCCCAAATCCACAGAATATACATTCTTCTCAGCACCACATCACACCTACTCCAAAATTGACCACATAATTGGAAGTAAAGCACTCCTCAGCAAATGCAAAACAACTGAAATCATAACAAACAGTCTCTCAGACCATAGTGCAATCAAGTTGGAACTCAGAATTCAGAAAATAACTCAGAACCGCACAGCTTCATGGAAACTGAACAACTGGCTCTTGAATGTTGATTGGATAAACAATGAAATGAAGGCAGAAATAAAAGTTCTTTGAAACCAACGAGAATGAAGACACAACGTACCAGAATCTCTGGGACACATTTAAAGCAGTCTGTAGAGGAAAATATATAGCAATAAGTGCCCACATGAGAAGAGTGGAGATCCAAAATTGACACCCTATCGTCAAAATTGAAAGAGCTAGAGGAGCAAGATCAAAAAGCTCAAAACCTAGCCGAAGACAAGAAATAACTAAGATCAGAGCAGAACTGAAGGAGATAGAGACAAGAAAAACCCTTCAAAAATCAATAAATCTAAGAGCTGGTTTTCGAAAAGATCAACAAAATAGACAGACCACTAGCCAGACTGATAAAAAGAAAGAGAACAACCAAATAGATGCAATAAAAAACGATAAAGGAAATCACCACAGATTCCACAGAAATTCAAACCATCATCAGAGAATACTACAAACAACTCTATGCACATAAACTAGTAAATCAGGAAGAAATGGATAAATTCCTGGATGCCTGTGTCCTCCCAAGCCTAAACCAGGAGAAGCCGAAACTATGAATAGACCAATAACAAGGTCTGAAGTTGAGGCAGCAATTAAGATCCTACCACACAAAAAAGCCCAGGTCCAGATGGGTTCACACCTGAATTCTACCAGACACACAAGAGGATCTGGTACCATTCCTTCTGAAACTATTCCAAATAATCCTAAAGAGGAACCCTTCCCAAATCATTTTATGAGACCAACATCATCCTGATACCAAAACCTGGCAGAGACTCAACAAGAAAAAAATTCCAGCCAATATCCATGATGAACATAGATACAAAAATCTTCAATAAAATACTGGCAAACCGATTGCAACAGCACATTAAAAAACTTATTTTTCATGATCAAGTAGGATTCATCCCGGGGATGTTAGGCTGGTTCACTATACACAAGTCTATAAATGTAATTCACCACATTAACAGAAGAAAAAACAAAAATCAAATGATTATCTCAATTGATGCAGAGAAGGCATTTGACAAAATTCAACAGCCCTTTATGCTGAAAACCCTCAATAAATTTGGTATTGATGGAACATATCTCAAAGTAATAAAAGCTATTTATGACAAACCAAAAGCCAATGCCATACTTAATGGGCAGAAACCGGAAGCATTCTTTTTGAAATCTGGCACTAGACAAGGATGCCCTCTCTCACCAATACTAATCAACATAGTACTGGAAGTTCTAGCCAGAGCAATCAGGCAAAATAATAATAATAATAATAATAATAAAGGGTATTCAAATAAAAAAAGCAAAATTATCTCTTTTTTGCAGACGACATAATAGTATACCTAGAAGACCCCATCATCACAGCCCAAAAGCTCCTGAAACTGATAAGCAACTTCAGCAAAGTGTCAGGATATAAAATCAATGTGCAAAATCACAAGCATTCCTATACACCAATAACAGACTTAAAGAGAACCAAATCAAGAACGAACTGCCATTCACAATTGCTACAAGAAAATAAAATACCTAGGAATACAACTCACAAGGAATGTAAGGACCTCTTTAAGAAAACTACAAACCACTGCTCAACGAAATAAAGAGACACAAACAGATGGAAGAAACATTCCATGTTCGTGGTTAGGAAGAATCAATATCGTGAAAATGGCTATACTGCCCAAAGTAATTTACACAATCAATGCTATCCCCATCAAAATTACCATTGAATTTCTTCAGAACTGGAAAAAACCACCATGAATTTCATATGGAACAAAAAAGCCCGCATAGCCAAGTCAATTCTAAGCAAAAAGAACACAGCGGGAGGCATCACACTACCAGACTTCAAACTATACTACAAGGCTACAGTAATCAAAACAGCATGGTACTGGTACCAAAACAGAGATATAGACCAATGGAACAGAACAGACGCATTGGAGGCAACACAACCTATCTACGACCATATTATATTTGATAAACCAGAAAAAAAAAGCAATGGGGAAAGGATTCCCTATTTAATAAATGGTGCTGAGAAAACTGGCTAGCCATGTACAGAAAGCAGAAACTAGACTCTTTCCTGACACCTTACACTTAAATTAACTCCAAATGGATTGAAGACTTAAACATAAGACCTGACACCATTAAAACCCTAGAAGAAAATCTAGGCAAAACCATTCAGGACATAGGAGTAGGTAAGGACTTCATGAATACAACACCAAAAGCTTTGGCAACAAAAGCCAAAATAGACAAATGGGACCTAATCAAACTCCACAGCTTCTGCATGGCAAAAGAAACAGTCACTAGAGTGAATCAGCAACCATCAGAATGGGAAAAAATCGTTGCGGTTTACACATCTGACAAAGGGCGGATATCCAGAATTTACAAAGAACTCAAACAGATTTATAGGAAAAAACAAACAAGCCCATTCAAAAATGGGCAAAATATATGAACAGACACTTTACAAAAGAAGACATACATGAGGCCAACAAACATATAAAAAAGTACTCATCATCACTAGTCATTAGAGAGATGCAAATCAAAACCACATTGAGATACCATCTCACGCCACTTAGATTGGCGATCATTTAAAAATCTGAAGACAGCAGGTGCTGGAGAGGATGTGGAGAAATAAGAACACTGATACACTGTTGGTGGGAGTGTAAATTACTTCAACCATTGTGGAAGACAGTGTGGCGATTTCTCAGGGACCTAGAAACAGAAATTCCATTTGACCCAGCAATCCCATTATTGGCTATATATCCAAAGGACTATAAATCGTTCTACTATAAGGACACATGCACACGAATGTTCATTGCAGCACTGTTTAAAATAACAAAGAACTGGAGCCAACCCAGATGCCCAGCGAATATAGACTGGACTGGGAAAATGTGGCACATATACACCATGGAATATTATGCAACAATCAAAAATGATGAGTTTGTGTTCTTTGTAAGGACATGGATAAATCTGGAGAACATCATTCTCAGCAAACTGACTCAAGAGCAGAAAAAAAAAATACCGCAAATAATCACTCATACGTGGTTGAGAAAAGTGAGAACACATGAACACAGAGAGGCGGTCTAGTATACACTGGGGTCTATTGGGGAATGGGGAAGAAACAGTGGGGGCTGGGAGGATAGCCTGGGGATGAATGCCAAGTGTGGGTGAAGGGGAGGAAGGCAGCAAAACACACTGCCATGTGTGTACCTATGTAACTATCTTGCACGTTCTGCACATGTTCCCCAAAACCTATAATGCAATAAAAATTTAAAAAAGAAAAAAAAAAACAGAAAACTCCACTGCTCAATGAAATAAGAGGACATGAACAGACGGAGAAACATTCCATGTTTCTGGTTAGAAAGAATCAATATTGTGAAAATGGCTGATTCTGCCCAGTAATTTCAATCATTGCTATCCCCATCAAACTACTATTGAATTTTTCAGAACTGGAAAAAACACCATAAATTTCATATGGAGTATCCATAAAGAGCCCGATAGAGCCAAGTCAATTCTAAGCAAGAAGAACACAGTGGGAGGCATCACACTACCGAACTTCAAACTATACAATGCTACAGCAATCAAAACAGCATGGTACTGTATCAAAACCGAGATATAGACCAATGGAACAGAACAGGCATTAGAGGCAACACAACATATCTACAACCGTATTATATTTGATAAACCAGACAAAAATCAATGGAAAAGGATTCCTATTTATTAAATGGTGTTGAAAAACTGGCTAGCCATGTAGAAAGCAGAAACTGGACCCCTTCCTGACACCTTACACTTAAATTAACTCCAAATGGATTGAAGACTTAAACATAAGACCTGATACCATAAAACCTAGAATAAAATCTAGGCTAAACCATTCAGGACATAGGAGTAGGCAAGACTTCATGAACAAAACACCAAAAGCATTGGCAACAAAGCCAAAATAGACAAATGGGACCTAATCAAACTCCACAGCTTCTGCACGGCAAAAACAGTCACTAGAGTGAATCAGCAACCATCAGAATGGGAAAAAATCTGCAGTTTACACATCTGACAAAGGCTGATATCCAGAATTTACAAAGAACTCAAACAGATTTACAGGAAAAAACAAAGCCCATTCAAAAATGGCAAAGGATATGAACACTTTACAAAAGACATACATGAGGCCAACAAACATATGAAAAATGCTCATCACTGGTCATTAGAGATGCAAATCAAAACCATTGAGATACCATCTGCCAGTTAGAATGGCGATCATTAAAAATCTGGAGACAGCAGGTGCTGGAGGGTGTGGAGAAATAGGAACACTCTTACACTGTTGGTGGGAGTGTAAATTAGTTCAACCTGTTGTGGAAGACATTGGCGATTCCTCAGGGACCTAAATAGAAATTCCATTTCCATTACTGGGTATATAGAAAGGACTATAAATCGTTCTACTATAAGGACACATGCACACATGTTCATTGCAGCACTGTTTACAATAGCAAAGAAATGGAACCAACCCAAATGCCCAGCGATGATAGACTGGACTGGAAAAATGTGGCACATATACACCATGGAATATTATGCAGCAATCAAAATGATGAGTTTTGTGTCCTTTGTAGGACATGGATGAATCTGGAGAACATCATTCTCAGCAAACTGACACAAGAACAGAAAAAGAAATACCACATATACTCACTCATAGGTGAGTGAGAAAATGAGAACATGGACACAGAGGTGTCTACTACACACTGGGGTCTTTTGGGGAATGGGGAGGGACAGCAGTGGGCTGGGAGGGATAGCCTGGGGATGCCAAGTGTGGGTGAATGGGAGGAAGCAGCAAAACACACTGCCATGTGTACCTATGCAACTATCTTGCACGTTCTGCAGATGTACCAAAACCTATAATGCAATAAAAATTAAAAAATAAAATAAAACAAACAAACAAACAAAAAGAAACACCATTTTTTTTCTTCTTAGATGCTCTGTCTTAAGGTGTTGGGGCTTTCTTTATAGTATCTGTTGCACTTTCTTGCCCACTAGGAGGCAGTCTATTCACTATGCCTGCCTTCTGCCCTGCCATGTCTGCCCTGTGCTGCTGGTCTCCATTCTGCTGTGGAGCACTACCTCCTGTGGTCTTTTGTTATGGCAGGTTGCCTCAGCAGAGGCTGCGTCAGCCCGGAAATACTTCAGTAGATTGCATCAGTTATGGCGAATATCTTCTTCAGGGCTGCAGTCCTAGATGCCAGCAGCAAAACAAGCCCAAGTGCCTCAATCTGCCCTGCTTGTCCCCATCAGGTGGGACCCGCCGAATCCCAGCTCTGCCTCAAGATCCTCTCTCTCTCTTTCTCTCTCCCAAGCTGAATGGTTGACTCTCCGTCGCCTGCTGATAGGGCACTGGGATCCATGTGATCTCATGCTGCTTCACTGCCTGGCTCAGATCACGTTTCAGGAATCTCCAGTCTGACTCATTGTCAAGTCCCATTCAATCAGATGGACATGCCAATCTGCCTTCTCTCAGATTGCTGGTTTACAGGGCAACTGGACCAGTGAGTTTTGCCAGTGCGCTGCAGAAAACTGAAGTGGGAGCTGGCTGTGCTGGCGTCTGTCTCTCACACCTGGGACTTTCAACGTTCTGTGGGAAAAATGATCTGTCCGAGAACAGCTTGACTCACCTCTGCAGCTTCACTGAGAGCCACAATGAGTCGCCTCTATGATGCCACAATCCCCAAAGTTCTTAGAAAAGTTGGATGTGAAAGTTCTGGAATTTTGTTATACATTGTTTGAAGAGTTGTCCTTCTTCTGATACTTATCGATTTTTTTCTGCTTTTCTGTCTTTCTGATAAAGTTACAATACATTTTACAGTTTGTGAGGTTCTGGTCTGGTTTCCACATTTCATCCTGTTTGTCATAACTTTTCCACCAAACCAAATACTCTGTTTTTTGTTTCTATGTTTATTTTGTCAATAATAATAATCTCAAATCTGAAGCCATGACAAAAAGATTTAGGCACTTGCTGTGCCAAATTTTAGTTGTGTCTTTAATGCTTTCTGCCTCCAGTGCTTTGCTATGTATTTGAGCCTCTTTCACTTGTCACACTGGTGTAGTAAATTTGTGTGAAGAAGCAGTCAAAAATTCTTCACACTTAATCTTTGGTGAGACAGCTTGAACTTGGTACTATATCAAGATAGCTGCTAGGTAACAGGGAAGATAAGCTAAATCACAGCTTTGTTATATACTGCATCTTTCATGCCTGTTACTCTCTCATTGCATGAAATTGTATTGAAGGTTCTAAAGTTATAACATTTAAAGTCATACTAACACATGCAATAGCATGAAAAGCCATATTTTATATGTTTGTTTTTGTTTTTTACTTTTTTGTTTCCAAAATTATATCTAATTTTATGTCAAAAACATACAAAATCTTAGTGATAACTTTTTATTAAATGTATTAGTTTTTTTTTTTTTTTTTTAATTTTGTGCATTATAGGTTTTGGGGTACATGTGCAGAACGTGCAAGATAGTTGCATAGGTACACACATGGCAGTGTGTTTGCTGCCTTCCTCCCCTTCACCCACACTTGGCATTCATCCCCAGGCTATCCCCCAGCCCCCGCTGTCCCTCCCCATTTCCCCAACAGTCCCCAGTGTATAGTAGACGCCTCTCTGTGTCCATGTGTTCTCATTTTCTCACCCACCTATGAGTGAGTATATGCAGTATTTCTTTTCTGTTCTTGTGTCAGTTTGCTGAGAATGATGTTCTCAGATTCATCCATGTCCTTACAAAGGACACAAACTCATCATTTTTGCTGCATAATATTCCATGGTGTATATGTGCCACATTTTCCCAGTCCAGTCTATCATCGATGGGCATTTGGGTTGGTTCAGGTCTTTGCTATTGTAAACAGTGCTGCAATGAACATTCGTGTGCATGTGTCCTTATAGTAGAAAATTTATAGTCCTTTGGATAGATACCCAGTAATGGGATTGCTGGGTCAAATGGAATTTCTATTTCTAGGTCCCTGAGGAATCGCCACACTGTCTTCCACAATGGTTGAACTAATTTACACTCCACCAACAGTGTAGAGTGTTCCTATTTCTCCACATCCTCTCCAGCATCTGCTGTCTCCAGATTTTTAATGATCGCCATTCTAACTGGTGTGAGATGATATCTCAATGTGGTTTTGATTTGCATCTCTCTAATGACCAATGATGATGAGCACTTTTCATATGTTTGTTGGCCTCATGTGTCTTCTTTTGTAAAGTTTCTGTTCATATCCTTTGCCCATTTTGAATGGGCTTGTTTATTTTTCTGTAAATCTGTTTGAGTTCTTTGTAAATTCTGGATATCAGCCCTTTGTCAGATGTGTAAACTGCAAAGATTTTTCCCATTCTGATGGTTGCCGATTCACTCTAGTGACTGTTTCTTTTGCCGTGCAGAAGCTGTGGAGTTTGATTAGGTCCCATTTGTCTATTTTGGCTTTTGTTGCCAATGCTTTTGGTGTTTTGTTCATGAAGTCCTTGCCTACTCCTATGTCCTGAATGGTTTTGCCTAGATTTTCTTCTAGGGTTTTTATGGTGTCAGGTCTTACGTTTAAGTCTTTAATCCATCTGGAGTTAATTTTAGTGTAAGGTGTCAGGAAGGGGTCCAGTTTCTGCTTTCTGCACATGGCTAGCCAGTTTTCCCAACACCATTTATTAAATAGGAATCCTTTCCCCATTGCCTGTTTTGTCTGGTTTATCAAAGATAATATGGTTGTAGATATGTTGTGTTGCCTCCGATGCTTCTGTTCTGTTCCATTGGTCTATATCTCTGTTTTGGTACCAGTACCATGCTGTTTTGATTACTGTAGCCTTGTAGTATAGTTTGAAGTCTGGTAGCGTGATGCCTCCCGCTGTGTTCTTTTTGCTTAGAATTGACTTGGCTATGCGGGCTCTTTTTGGTTCCATATGAAATTCATGGTGGTTTTCCAGTTCTGTGAAGAAATTCAATGGTAGTTTGATGGGGATAGCATTGATTGTGTAAATTACTTTGGGCAGTATAGCCATTTTCACAATATTGATTCTTCTAACCACGAACATGGAATGTTTCTCCATCTGTTTGTGTCCTCTCTTATTTCGTTGAGCAGTTGTTTGTAGTTTTCCTTAAAGAGGTCCCTTACATTCCTAGTGAGTTGTATTCCTAGGTATTTTATTTTCTTTGTAGCAATTGTGAATGGCAGTTCGTTCTTGATTTGGTTCTCTTTAAGTCTGTTATTGGTGTATAGGAATGCTTGTGATTTTTGAACATTGATTTTATATCCTGAGACTTTGCTGAAGTTGCTTATCAGTTGCAGGAGCTTTTGGGCTGAGGTGATGGGGTCTTCTAGGTATACTATCATGTCGTCTGCAAATAGAGACAATTTGGCTTCCACCTTTCCTATTTGAATACCCTTTATTTCTTTTTCTTGCCTGATTGCTCTGGCTAGAACTTCCAGTACTATGTTGAATAGAAGTGGTGAGAGGGCATCCTTGTCTAGTGCCGGTTCAAAGGAATGCTTCCAGTTTTGCCCATTAAGTATGATATTGGCTGTTGGTTTGTCATAAATAGCTTTTATTACTTTGAGATATGTTCCATCAATACCAAGTTTATTGAGGGTTTTAGCATAAAGGGCTGTTGAATTTTGTCAAATGCCTTCTCTGCGTCAATTGAGATAATCATGTGGTTTTGTTTTTGCTTCTGTTTATGTGGTGAATTACATTTATAGACTTGCGTATGTTGAACCAGCCTTGCATCCCAGGATGAATCCTACTTGATCATGATGGATAAGTTTTTAATGTGCTGTTGCAATCGGTTTGCCAGTATTTTATTGAAGATTTTGCATCTATGTTCATCATGGATATTGGCCTGAAGTTTTCTTTTCTTGTTGAGTCTCTGCCAGGTTTTGGTATCAGGATGATGTTGGTCTCATAAAATGATTTGGGAAGGGTTCCCTCTTTTTGGATTATTTGGAATAGTTTCAGAAGGAATGGTACCAGATCCTCTTTGTGTGTCTGGTAGAATTCAGCTGTGAACCCATCTGGACCTGGGCTTTTTGTGTGGTAGGCTCTTAATTGCTGCCTCAACTTCAGACCTTGTTATTGGTCTATTCATAGTTTCAGCTTCCTCCTGGTTTAGGCTTGGGAGGACACAGGCGTCCAGGAATTTATCCATTTCTTCCTGATTTACTAGTTTGTGTGCATAGAGTTGTTTGTAGTATTCTCTGATGATGGTTTGAATTTCTGTGGAATCTGTGGTGATTTCCCTTTATCGTTTTTATTGCATCTATTTGGTTGTTCTCTCTTTCTTTTTATCAGTCTGGCTAGTGGTCTGTCTATTTTGTTGATCTTTTCAAAACCAGCTCTTAGATTTATTGATTTTTGAAGGGTTTTTCTTGTCTCTATCTCCTTCAGTTCTGCTCTGATCTTAGTTATTTCTTGTCTTGCTAGGTTTTGAGCTTTTTGATCTTGCTCCTCTAGCTCTTTCAATTTTGATAGGGTGTCAATTTTGGATCTCTCCACTCTTCTCATGTGGGCACTTATTGCTATATATTTTCCTCTACAGACTGCTTTAAATGTGTCCCAGAGATTCTGGTACGTTGTGTCTTCATTCTCGTTGGTTTCAAAGAACTTCTTTATTTCTGCCTTCATTTCATTGTTTATCCAATCAACATTCAAGAGCCAGTTGTTCAGTTTCCATGAAGCTGTGCGGTTCTGAGTTATTTTCTGAATTCTGAGTTCCAACTTGATTGCACTATGGTCTGAGAGACTGTTTGTTATGATTTCAGTTGTTTTGCATTTGCTGAGGAGTGCTTTACTTCCAATTATGTGGTCAATTTTGGAGTAGGTGTGATGTGGTGCTGAGAAGAATGTATATTCTGTGGATTTGGGGTGGAGAGTTCTGTAAATGTCTATCAGGAGTCCTGGATATCCTTGTTAATTTTCTGTCTGGTTGATCTGTCTGCTATTGACAGTGGAGTGTTAAAGTCTCCCACTATTATTGTGTGGGAGTCTAAGTCTTTGTAAGTCATTAAGAACTTGCCTTATATATCTGGGTGCTCCTACATTGGGTCCATATATATTTAGAATCGTTAGCTCTTCTTGTTGTATCGATCCTTTTACCATTATGTAATGACCTTCTTTGTCCTTTTGATCTTTGTTGCTTTAAAGTCTATTTTATCAGAGATGAGAATTGCAACTCCTGCTTTTTGCTCTCCATTTGCTTGGTAAATCTTCCTCCATCCTTTTATTTTGAGCCTTTGTGTATCTTTGCATGTGAGGTGGGTTTCCTGGATAGCACACTGATGGGTTTTGGTTTTTATCCAATTTGCCAGTCTGTGTCTTTTGATTGGTGCATTTAGCCCATTTACATTCAGGGTTAATATTGTTATGTGTGAATTTGATACTGCCATTTTGATGCTAGCTGGCTGTTTTGCCCGTTGGTTCATGTACATTCTTCATTTTATTGAAGATTTTTGCATCTATGTTCATCATGGATATTGGCCTGAAGTTTTCTTTTCTTGTTGAGTCTCTGCCAGGTTTTGGTATCAGGATGATGTTGGTCTCATAAAATGATTTGGGAAGGGTTCCTCTTTTGGATTATTTGGAATAGTTTCAGAAGGAATGGTACCAGATCCTCTTTGTGTGTCTGGTAGAATTCAGCTGTGAACCCATCTGGACCTGGGCTTTTTTGTGTGGTAGGTTTAATTGCTGCCTCAACTTCAGACCTTGTTATTGGTCTATTCATAGTTTCGGCTTCCTCCTGGTTTAGGCTTGGGAGGACACAGGCGTCCAGGAATTTATCCATTTCTTCCTGATTTACTAGTTTATGTGCATAGAGTTGTTTGTAGTATTCTCTGATGATGGTTTGAATTTCTGTGGAATCTGTGGTGATTTCCTTTATCGTTTTTTATTGCATCTATTTGGTTGTTCTCTTTTCTTTTTATCAGTCTGGCTAGTGGTCTGTCTATTTTGTTGATCTTTTCAAAACCAGCTCTTAGATTTATTGATTTTTGAAGGGTTTTTCTTGTCTCTATCTCCTTCAGTTCTGCTCTGATCTTAGTTATTTCTTGTCTTCGGCTAGGTTTTGAGCTTTTTGATCTTGCTCCTCTAGCTCTTTCAATTTTGACGATAGGGTGTCAATTTTGGATCTCTCCACTCTTCTCATGTGGGCACTTATTGCTATATATTTTCCTCTACAGACTGCTTTTAAATGTGTCCCAGAGATTCTGGTACGTTGTGTCTTCATTCTCGTTGGTTTCAAAGAACTTCTTTATTTCTGCCTTCATTTCATTGTTTATCCAATCAACATTCAAGAGCCAGTTGTTCAGTTTCCATGAAGCTGTGCGGTTCTGAGTTATTTTCTGAATTCTGAGTTCCAACTTGATTGCACTATGGTCTGAGAGACTGTTTGTTATGATTTCCGTTGTTTTGCATTTGCTGAGGAGTGCTTTACTTCCAATTATGTGGTCAATTTTGGAGTAGGTGTGATGTGGTGCTGAGAAGAATGTATATTCTGTGGATTTGGGGTGGAGAGTTCTGTAAATGTCTATCAGGTTTGCTTGTTCCAGGTCTGAGTTCAAGTCCTGATATCCTTGTTAATTTTCTGTCTGGTTGATCTGTCTGCTATTGACAGTGGAGTGTTAAAGTCTCCCACTATTATTGTGTGGGAGTCTAAGTCTCTTTGTAAGTCATTAAGAACTTGCCTTATATATCTGGGTGCTCCTACATTGGGTCCATATATATTTAGAATCGTTATCTCTTCTTGTTGTATCGATCCTTTTACCATTATGTAATGACCTTCTTTGTCCCTTTTGATCTTTGTTGCTTTAAAGTCTATTTTATCAGAGATGAGAATTGCAACTCCTGCTTTTTTTGCTCTCCATTTGCTTGGTAAATCTTCCTCCATCCTTTATTTTGAGCCTTTGTGTATCTTTGCATGTGAGGTGGGTTTCTGGATACAGCACACTGATGGGTTTTGGTTTTTATCCAATTTGCCAGTCTGTGTCTTTTGATTGGTGCATTTAGCCCATTTACATTCAGGGTTAATATTGTTATGTGTGAATTTGATACTGCCATTTTGATGCTAGCTGGCTGTTTTGCCTGTTGGTTCATGTACATTCTTCATTTTGTTGATGGTCTTTAGCATTTGGTATGCTTTTAGGATGGCTGGAACTGGTTGTTTTTCTATGTGTAGTGCCTCTTTCAGGAGCTCTTGTAAAGCAGGCCTAGTGGTGACAAAATCTCTGAGTACTTGCTTGTTCGTGAAGGATTTTATTTTTCCTTCACTTATGAAGCTCAGTTTGGCTGGATATGAAATTCTGGGTTGAAAGCTTTTTCTTTAAGGATGTTGAATATTGGCCCCACTCTTCTGGCTTGTAGAGTCTCTGAGAGATCTGCTGTGAGTCTGATGGGCTTCCTTTGTGGGTGACCTGACCTTTCTCTCTGGCTGCCCTTAGTATTTTCTCCTTCATTTCAACCCTGGTGAATCTGACGATTATGTGCCTTGGGGTTGCTCTTCTTGCAGAGTATCTTTGTGGTGTTCTCTGTATTTCCTGGAGTTGAGTATTGACCTGTCTTGCTAGGTTGGGGAAATTTTCCTGGATAATATCCTGAAGAGTGTTTTCCAGCTTGATTCATTCTCTTCTCACATTCTGGTACACCTATCAAACGTAGGTTGGGTCTCTTCACATAGTCCCACATTTCTTGGAGATTTTGTTCATTCCTTTTGTACTTTTTCTTTAATCTTGGTTTCTCGTTTTATTTCATTGAGTTGATCTTCAACTTCTGATATTCTTTCTTCTGCTTGGTCAATTCGCTGTTGAAACTTGTGCATGCTTCGAAGTTCTCGTGTTGTGTTTTTCAGCTCCTTCAATTCATTCATATTCCTCTAAGTTGTCCATTCTTGTTATCAATTCCTCGAATCTTTTTCAAATCTTTTTCAAGGTTCTTAGTTTCTTTGCACTGGTTTAGTACATGTTCCTTTAGCTCACTGAAGTTTCTCATTATCCACTTTCTGAAGTCTGATTCCATCATTTCGTCACATTCATTCTCTGTCCAGCTTTGTTCCTTGCTGGTGAGGAGTTTTGGTCCTTTTTGGAGGTGAGGTGTTTTGGTTTTGGGTGCTTTCCTCCTTTTGCGCTGGTTTCTTCCCATCTTTATGGATTTATCCGCCTGTCGCCTTAGTAGTTGCTGATTTTTCAATTGGGTCTCTGTGTGGACGCTGAGATTGTTGATGATGAAGTATTTCTGTTACTTAGTTTTCCTCTAATGGTCTATCCTCTGCTGTATGAGTGCTGAGGTCCACCCAGGCCCTGCTTGTCTGGGGTATACCTGCAGCAGCTGCAGAACAGTGAGGGATGATACCAGTTTCTTCTTCTGCTGTCCTTGTTCCAGAATAATGCCAGCCAAATGTCAGTCTGATTAGTCCTTTTCTGGGGTGACTCCTTGATATACAGGGGTCAGGAGCTGCTTGAGGAGACAGTCTGTGCTTTATAGGAGCTCCAGTGCTGAGCTGTGAGCTCTGTTGTTCATTCAGCGTTGTTGGGAGGTTGTTTATGTCTGCTGCTATAGAACTCATAAAACACCACCCTTTTTTCCCCCTTAGATGCTCTGTCTCAGGAGTTGGGGCTTTTATGAGTATCTGTTGCACTGTCCTGCCCCACTAGATGGCAGTCTATTCACTATTTGCCTGCCGGGCTCTGACCTGCTAGCGGGTCCGCCCTGTTGCTGCTGGGCTCCCTTCTGCTGTGGAGCACGGAGTCTCTCTGTTATGGCAGGTTGCCTCAGCAATGGCAGGCTGCGCCAGTCCTGGGCGGTACTTCAGTGGGGTGGACTGCGTCAGCAATGGTGGACGCCCCTCCCTCACCGGGCTGCACCATCCTAGATGCTGGCAGCAAAACTCTCAGCCCCAAGCATTTCCAGTCGCTGCCCTGTTTGTCCCTGTGAGCGTGGGACCCGCCGTGCCTGACAACCCAGCTCCCTTCCTCAGAGTTCATCCTCTCTCTCTCTCTCTTCCTCTCCCCAAGCTGAAAGGTCGACTCTCTCACTGTCACCCCAGTAGCCTGCTGTTAGGGCACAGGGATCCGTGCGATCTCCTGTGCCGCTGCTTACTACCCTGCCTCAGATCACGCTTCCAAGAAAACTCCTTGTCTGGCTCATTGTCCAAGTCCCGTTCAATCAGATGAACATGCCCATCTGCCCTTCCAAATCTCAGATTGCCGGTTTAACAGTGCACCCAGACTATTGAGTTCCGCGCCGGGTCCTGCTGCGGCGCCGGCCAAAGAGACGGCCGGAGCCAGCTGCGTTAGCCTGCTGCACTAGCGTCCCATGTCTCTCCCACACCTGGGACTTTCAACGCCTGTGGGCATAAAAGGAACATCCGAGAATGCGGCTAGGACTCACCCTCTGCGGCTTCACTGAGAGCTGCAATCCTGAGTCGCCTCTACAATGCCATCTTGCCTCCTCCCCTGTATTAGTTTTTCAAATTATGTGTAGAACAGATTGTGTAGCTACACATTGTTATTTTTTTAATCTTTTATAATTGTTTATATATTTGTCTTAATTTTAATTTTTATTTATTTATACTGTTATTGAATGTCTGCTTTTTTCCCTAAAGTGCCCTATAAAGCATTTATTAAAGTGCCATCTACTGCAAAAACATCCCAGTTTTTATCTGAGAAAATCAAGATTTCTCTCTCACTTTCAATGGAGAGTTTTTTTTTACATTACTTAAAATGTGTTGGTCTACTGCTTTGTGGTCTCTGAGATTTTAGATAAAAAATATTGATTATATTTGAAAGTTTTTTGTACATAACTAGTTATTTCTTTTGCTGCTTTCAAGATTTCCTTCATTTTTTAAAAATGGCTAAATTATTATGTAAGTTTGAGTGTGTGTCTTTGAGTTTATTACATTTGAAGTTTGTTGAGCATTTGGATGTTTATTTATTTTTCCAGATTTGAGACACTTTTGACCACTGCTTTTTAAATACTCTTTCTAATTTTTTGTTTCTTCTTTTGAACCTCCAAAACATTTAAATATGGCTGCTTGATGGCTTCCCACACGTTTCTAGGCAGTGTTCACATATCATTATCTCTTATCTTTTTTTTCTTGACATAATAATTTCAGTTAATTGTCCTTTAGGTTTGCTGACATTTTTACTTTTAATTAAAAGTATCTACTTTTAATTTTCTGCTGATATTTTTGGTATCTACTTCTAATTTTCTATAGCAAATTTTTATTTTAGTAGTTTTACTTTTCTCTCTGTGATTGTTAAGTTATTAACATAATTTCACATGCTTTATTAATAATTATTTTGTCCAAGATGTTTCTGTGCTTCTTTAGGTTTTTATATTATATTCCTATAAAAAATAATTTCAAAAATTATTTTTTAGTAAACCTGTCATTTGGGGGATCTAGGTGAACCTTGTGTTTGGTATTATTGTTTGACCCAGGAAGGAGCTGTAGTTTTCTTTTTCACTTTATGTTCTGTGATTTTATTAATGGTTAACAAGGGCAATTAAATTTTAAAATGATGTTAATTTGAAAATCAGAATTTATTTATCTGCATTGCTGGAAAGGGTTTTGTTTAGTCCTGATGTAGGCTCTTTCCATATGGAAAATCAGTCCTATCAAATTTATTTTTGGGTCTTTTTTAATCCTGCACAATTCTGGGGTACATAGCATCATCATAACAATTTATTTATTCTTTCATGTATATGTATTTATTTTGAACATTTTTGTCTACCAATGTCTGACTTTTTGATAGAAAAAAGTAAGAAAATTAAATTAAAAAACAAAACAAAACAAAAAAACGTGTCCTGGCTCTTTACATTATATTCTGAATGTTGCTTGAATAGGAAGAGGGAAAGTTTACACAGGGTTTGGGAATGAAATAATAACTATTCACCTCTGTCAGGACCATTCAGAGCATAAGTCCTTTTGAGAGTTTTAAGGCAGAATGTTTTCTGTTTATTGCCTCTTGTCAGCTGCTTCAGAACGTTTTTCAAATAGCATGCCACAAAGATGGTTAATAACAAATAAATTGCTCTTGTTAATATGTGCCATAAAATTAATAACATTTAATTGTTTATTACTGTGGACATTTTCATTTGAAGCTGTAAACCTTCAGATAAACTCTGGAATTTTAAAATAATTGCATTATATTATTATTTTTTTTTTACTGGATCTATTGTTTAGATGAAGAGACACACATAGAGTACTCTGTAGTCCATTGTCATGCCTTTCCCAGAATTTATATTATTTTACTTTTGTCCCCTGTGTATTTTCACCTAAAATAAGACTAGCATAGAAATTATATGGATGAATAATTCTTTTAATAATGCATTTGCACCAGTCTTTGCCTTTTTATGCAAGAGTACATGTTTAAAATAATTAAAATGATAAAATTATTCCAGGTATAAAATGATTATGCTAATATTTACTTTCTTGTCTTCCATGATTATCATCTTATTTGATTCTTACTTTTTCTTTTGTTCATTTAAAAGTAATTGCTTATGTACTTAACACAACATGGTACTGTTTCAAAAACAGAGAATAGACAAATGCAACAGGACAGATATTTCAGAAAGAATGCCTCACAGCTAGAACCATCTGATCTTTGACAAACCAGACAAAAACCAGCAATGAGGAAAGAATTCCACATTTAATAAATGGTGTTGAGAAAACTGGTTAGGCTCAGCATGGTAGCTTATTCCTGTGGTCCCAGCATTTTGAGAGGCTGACATGAGTGTATCACAAGGTCAAGAGATTGAGGACATCCTGGTCAACACGATGAAACCCCGTCTCTAATAAAAATACAGAATGTTAGCTGGGCATAGTGATGTGTGCCTGCAGTTTAAGCTACTCAGGAGGCTGAGACAGAAAAATTGCCTTAACCCGGGAGGCAGAGGTAGCAGTGAGCCAAGATCATGCCATTGCACTCCAGCTTGAGTAACAAGAGCAAAACTCCATCTCAAAAAAATAAATAAATAACAGAGAAGAAAAGAAAAAGAAAAATTTGTGAGCCATATCCAGAAAGCTAAACCAGGACTTCTTCATAAATTATACAAAAAAATAACTCTAGATGGATTAAAGATTAAGCATAAGGCCTAAGACAATAAAAACTCGAGAAGATAACCTAGGCAATACCATTCAGTACATAGACATGGTCGAGGACTTTATGCTCAAACACAAAAAGCAATGGCAACAAATAGACAAATGAGACCTAATTTAACATAAGACTTTCTGCACAGCAAAAGAAAACATCAATAGTGTAAACTGGCAACCAAGAAAATGTGAGAATATTTTTGGAATATACTCATCTGACAAGAAACATATCCAGAATCTACAGAGAACTTAAACAAATTTACAAGATAAAAACAATCAGCCGCATAGAAAGAGTGGACTAAAAATATAATCAGACATTTTTCAAAAGAAAACATTTATCAGTCAATAAACATGTAAAAAAACTAATCATTACTGGTTATTGCAGAAATGCAAATCAAAACCATATTGAGATACCACCTCACCACTGTTAAAATGTTGATAATTTAAAAAATTAAGAGACAAGAGATGCTGGAGAAGATATGGAGACATATGAATGCCTTTACACTGTGGGAGGGAGTGTAGATAATTTCCACCATTGTAGAAGACAGTGTAGCAATTTCTCAAGGATTCAGAAATACAAATACAATTTGATCTAACAATACCATTACTGGGTATATGCCCAAAGGTTTATAAATCATTTTATTATAAAGACACATGAACACATATGTTTATTGTAGCTGTGTTTACAAGAGCAGAAACTTGGAATCAACCCAAATGCCCATCAGTGATAGACTAGGTAAAGAAAATGTTACCCATATACACCATCGAATATTATGCAACCATCAAAAAAAAATGAGTTTATGTTTTTTTGCAGGGATGTGGATAAAACTGGAAACCATGATTCTAAGCAAACAGACACAGCACTGTGTCTGCTCACTCATAAGTGGGTGTTGAACAGTGAGAATGTACATTAACACTGAAAAAGAAACATCGCACACTGGTTGCTGCAGGTTTAAGGGGTTAGAAAAAAATAGAAAGATGTGGGGGAATTGGGAATGGATAGCAAGAGAAATATTACCCAATACAGATGATAGGGTGAGGGATGCAGCAAACAACCAACATATCATGTGTATTCCTATG
Organism: Saguinus midas; assembly: GCA_021498475.1. Taxonomy (NCBI): domain Eukaryota; kingdom Metazoa; phylum Chordata; class Mammalia; order Primates; family Cebidae; genus Saguinus; species Saguinus midas. The sequence goes on along the minus strand of JAKFGQ010000200.1, from coordinate 16,929 downwards.
TAACAAACCTGGACAGTCTCTAAATGTGCACTAGACCTTAAAGTATAAAAAAATTTTTTCAATACTTTTTATTTTAAATATTATATGGACTTAAATTTAGGGCTTCAATTAGTGTTATAAATTTTAAAAAGTCTACTTTGAATAATACTAACTTGTTTTAGTTATCTAAAGTTTACAGTGAACAATATAAAGTAAGCTGCTCTTGTATTTTTTTATTCTTCACATTTACATTACTCTCTCAGTTTATAACTACACACACTGAGTGTTTATTAATTGTTTACTCTGCTTCTTAATAGAAATAGCACTTTTTAAGAGATGAGTTAGCCACAATTTCTTTTAGCTCTAACTTATCTGGAAATTCTGTTTTAAAACATTATTTTATTTAGATATTTATTATTGAAATATCATTATTTTATCTAAATGTTTACCTAGAAGTTACTCTGTAAGCAAATTATTGTATATTTGTTTTACATGAAACTAAAATCTATTTTATAATAAACTTTGCCTCAATCATTTTATATAAAATTTGTGATCTCTGTTAGAAAAAGCAAACAAAAAACTTTATAACATAACTGCTTAAACCAAAAGCCCTCAAATGGTATTCCAAATGAAAGTGTTTTCAATTTAAGTATTTTAAGCAATATTTTAAATGGATGAAACTGTAAGTTTTATACACAAATTAAAATTTAAAAAATTAAGAACCAATGCTTCATAGATATAAATGAAAAAAAAAATCTACCGGGAAAATTGTACAGCTTTGAACAATTACAAAAAAAAGGCAAATAAATCAAATTAATATGGGTACTAAAGATCAAGAGTTTATGTCAACCAAGTAGACACATAATAAAGAGAGACAATTCCATTATAGTAAGCTTGTTTGTGTATGTGTTTCTTTCCATACCACCTCTTAGGGATAAATAAAACCTTTAAATCTGAGATCTATTATTGTGAATGTGAGGACTTAATTTCTGCTTCCAAAAAGTGTGAAGAAGCCCTCATATTCTAACATAATGTGTTTTTTCTAGTATTTTAAAGAGATATGTGAAAAATTGGTGAAACACATTTCTGTTTTTCCTAATTCTAAACTAACCCTCAGTTGAAAATGCCAGAAATTGTTACAAACATTTAAGTTGCTGAGAACAAAAATAAGAGTTTTTTACACAATATATAAACCACAAACCAGGGACAAAGTTGAAAAGATCTATAATTGCAAAGATCAGAATATTTAAAAGCAATTTGATATATTGAAAAATTTAGAAAATCATGCCTATATTTGATAGAAAACATACTACAAAACAAGACAATATGCATTAATTTTATAACTCTCATGTGACAAAAAACTGAAAGCTAAGGCAGAATTATAAAAAAGCCCTTTTAACATTGAAAGAGAGTGCCAATACACACCCAGTTTTTAAAAGTGATAGGTTTTATAGTGTTCTTATTGGAAATGCTAATCAAATGCAAAATAAGTATTTAATGAGTAAGAAACTTCTCGAGGAAATGAAGCAAACCTATAATTCAAAGTTAGCACATTATGACATTTTAACTATAGTTTTCTGAAAAACAGAAAACAAAAAGGAAAATTAAAAGACACCTATGGCCAATGTAAAGTAAATACAGAAACTGAATCTGTCTCTAGTTTTACAGACAAATAACTTAAAAGCTTAGTTTTAAGTAGGCTTAAAGAAAAATGACAAAGAATAAAAAACAACATGAGAGCACCAGTGACAAATATTATAAAAGAATATATTAAAATTTGAGATAAATACCACAACGACTGGAATAAAATCTCCAACATATAATTTCAACATCATGTTTGACCAGAAAAACATTCAATTTGAATAAATAAAAACTGATATAACAAAGTCTGAGAATTAAAAAGCAAATTATGTGAAAAAAATCTAACAAATAATTAGAACACCATAAGGTACATGAATATATGCAATATGGACATCTCATAAATACAGAAAAGAGTAAGAAAATAATATCTGACACATAAAATGGCAAAAAATTTTTCTAAGTTTATTAAAAACCTGAATCTACAAGTAGAAGAAAGACCAAAATGTTCAATCAGAATATAGTCTGCAATAGAAACATCAAAAAACATTATAGTCAATCAAGGGGCAAAGCAAATAATATTGTAAAAGGAGAAAGGTATAAACAACTTTTTATGTACAAGATTGTCATCATTAAAATTAAAAGATGACTGTTCAGCTAAAACCACAGAAGACATATGGTTGTAGGATATCAGAAAAAATTTTATAAAACCTGATATCTGTAACTGGTAAAATAATACTTATGCAAAAAATAAGTTGATAAAGAAAAGCTGAAAAATTCTAAGTAACCCTTTTCTAAAATAAAATTGCTATTACAGTTACAGTCCTGGCAAAGTTAACTATTAATAAATATTTCATATGTACATATGTAATGTGAGATAATACTATAAATTGAGAAGAGTAAATAATTTCAGAGTCATTAGACTCTTATTTTAATAGTTTGAAGTAGCCTGCCCTGCAGTTTTGCTTTTTTAAATCTATGAAACAGTAATTGTTTTTATAATTTCAGAGTTAATTTTTATGTATGATATTTATGCTTTTTGTCTCCTAAAAATGTTCTTAATAATATTTGAATCAAATGTTATTCTTTTACTTTGGAATCCTACGTTAGATTTTAGTTTCAGTGGTAATGTTATAAAGTTTTTTATTTACTTTATATTAACTGAAGTAATAAATTTCATAGAAAATATATGAAGAAAATTATCTATTATAAAATAAATTTAGATTTTATGTAAAACAAATGTACAATTATTTTCTTACATAGTGACTTTTAAGTACATGTCTAAATAAGGTAATCAGGAAAAAATCATGGAAGCATCCAGCAAGAACAACATATATGGTGATCCCTGGTGGATGCCTGCTTACATTGTTTAAAATATAGTCAGTTCACTGTGGCTGGAAAAGACTATAGAAGGGGAACAATTATAAATGATGAAGTCCTAGAAGTAACAAACAGCCACAGAATATTCGAAAGAACAGCTAAGGCAGCAAAATAAAGCTATCTTCATGCTTTTCCAGACAGCGTTTGTAACTGCTACGTTTTGGACATTCCTGAAAGATGTGCATCACAGTGTGTGGCCAGTTTTCCAGATAATCCAGCCGATGAAAGCATCCCAGAGTTCAATTCACAGACCCTAATCATTTCAGACTCATTAATGTACGATGACATAGCAATCTATTCTTGTTAGGTATCACACAGGGCTTTTTGTCCCTTGGTCAGAAAAAATAAGTAGCATGGATGCAAACAGCAAGATCTGTGGAAGCAAAAATTTAAAAAGTGAATGTAACAAGCTCTTTATGATGCATTTGGAGTTGAGTGGTTTGCCTACTATGAGACTGGGCTGCAGGGTTTCTAAAGATGAAAAAAAAAATAAAGTGCGATTTATCAGAAGCTGAAGAAATAAATGTGACTTATGTTGGTTGGTACTTGATTTGGGCCTTAGACCGAACAGCACCTGAAGTGGAAACGTGGCATGAAAGCTTGGCCTGGGACAAATCACCAGCTAATGTAATGCCTCATGGCCAAGATAATTAGGCTTTCTGAACACAAAGTTCAGCTAACAACAGAAGTTTAATAAGCAAAATAAATAAGCTCTCCACAGTAAAGTGAGGGCTCAAGATTTCCAAATATAGGGCTGAGTCTGGAATTTTTATGAACTGGAAAGAGAGATATGTTTTGAGTTCTCTGTAAGCTCTCTTGAAGAAAGCACAACTGAGTTTGGTTTAGGACCTGAACTAGAACAATTGAGAGGCTGAAGAAAAAGCTTTGTCTGGGGACATTGGGTTGGAAAAAGCAGAAGCTGAAATGATGATTTATAAGTGGTTGGCTCTTTCTTTTCTGATATAGAACTTCTAAAGTCTTTAGAATCACTAAAGTGCAGGTATTTTATATGCTAAAGTTGACTGACAGCTTCATGATGGGGTTTGTCAATATAAAGACAAAGGCCATAATTAGAGAGTAGGGACTTTAGAGTTCACCCCAATTCATTGTGGAATGAAAAAAGTTCTGTAAGTAATGTCAGCAGCAACCCATTTAATGGGTCTGCTGTTAAAATTCCGGGTGCAGTGAGAGAAAACCAGGGTTGTTCCTCAACTACTCAGACACAGTTGTGGCTGCCCAGCCACAGCTGCAGACTCAGGGTTTTCTGTGTTTTCTGAAACTGATACCATCAATCCCAGAATGTTTCTTAAGTGCATTCTCTCATTGTCTGGCCTCTTCCAGCTCCCAGTACCCCCTCTGACATTGAAGAAAATTTACAGCTGAGTCCAGGTGCTATCATGGCCTCACCAGGTGTGTTCACAATTGTGAATATGTTGGAAAAACAGCCTTCTGTCACCTCAGTTTTCTCTGGTGCTTAAGCACCAGTGAGCATAGGAGGCTCAGGGGGTTGGGTAGGACTAAAGGCAGCTTGGCATTGGCCTGGTGGTTTCTCTCTGTAAACAGTATTGGAATGATGAAGTGTAGCAGGAGACAGATGGGCACTTAGACAGAAAGAAGGAGTCCCTCAGTGAACCATTTCTAAAGAAATGTGTAAGTAATGGATTGTCTAATATCTATGCAGCAGGCTGTATCTTCTGGAGATTATAGAAAGAATTTATACCTCCTTCTGTTCACACTCATAGGCATCCATGAAACATGAAGCACATTTCTTTTACAGCATGAAGCCCATATAAACTCCAGACTCAGGCAGATCATGGAATAACCTGCTTGCAAAGTGGAGCTATTAACTGTGGGTATCTTCTCCAGTGAGAGTTGTACATTTATTGGGATTACAAGTCTGTGATTAGATAGATCTCCTCTCCACTAAGGGATGCAATACACATCTCAAAAATCTACCTGCATATAGAAAGGTATGCACTATGCATCTCCTCTTAACTGAGGCCTGCAGAGATGTCAGCACAACCTACCTTCAATACTGATTTTTTTTAAAAAAAATTTAATGCATTTTAGGTTTTGAGGTACATGTGCAGAACGTGCAAGAGATTTGCATAGGTACACACATGGCAGGGTGTTTTGCTGCCTTCCTCCCCTTCACCCACACTTGGCATTTATCCCCAGGCTTTCCATCCCCAGCCCCCCCTGCTGTCCCTCTCCCATTTACCCCAATAAACCCCAGTGTGTAATAGACCCCCTCCCTGTGTCCATGTGTTCTCATTTTTCTCGCCCACCTATGAGTGAGAATATGTGGTATTTCTTTTTTTGTTCTTATGTCAGTTTGCTGAGAATGATGTTCTCCAGATTCATCTATGTCCTTACAAAGGACACAAACTCATCATTTTTGATTGCTGCATAATATTCCATGGTGTATATGTGCCACATTTTTCCAGTCCAGTCTATCATCGTTGGGCATTTGGGTTGGTTCCAGGTCTTTGCTATTGTAAACAGTGCTGCAATGAACATTCGTGTGCATGTGTCCTTATAGTAGAACGATTTATAGTTCTTTGGATAGATACCCAGTAATGGGATTGTTGGGTCAAATGAAATTTCTATTTCTAGGTCCTTGAGGAATCGCCACACTGTCTTCCACAATGGTTGAACTAATTTACACTCCCACCAACAGTTTAAGAGTGTTCCTATTTCTCCACATCCTCTCCAGCGTCTGCTGTCTCCAGATTTCTTAATGATTGCCATTCTAACCGGCGTGAGAGGGTATCTCAATGTGGTTTTGATTTACATCTCTCTAATGACCAGTGATTATGAGCATTTTTTCATATGTTTGTTGGCCTCATGTATGTCTTCTTTTGTAAAGTTTCTGTTCATATCCTTTGCCCATTTTTGAATGGTCTTGTTTGTTTTTTTTTCTGTAAAAATGTTTGAGTTCTTTGTAAATTCTGGATATCAGTTCTTTGTCAGATGCGTAAACTGCAAAGATTTTTTCCCATTTTTATGATTGGCAATTCACTCTAGTGACTGTCTCTTTTGCTGTGCAGAAGCTGTGGAGTTTGATTAGGTCCCATTTGTCTATTTTGGCTTTTGTTGCCAATGCTTTTGGTGTTTTGGTCATGAAGTCCTTGCCTACTACTATGTCCTGAATGGTTTTGCCTAGATTTTCTTCTAGGGTTTTTATGGTGTCATGTCTTACGTTTAAGTCTTTAATCTATCTGGAGTTAATTTTAGTGTAAGGTTTCAGAAAGCGGTCCAGTTTCTGCTTTCTGCATATGGCTAGCCAGTTTTCCCAACACCATTTATTAAACAGAATATTCTTTCCCCATTTCCTGTTTTTGTCTGTTTTATCAAAGATTATATGGTTGTAGATATGTTGTGTTGCCTCTGATGCCTCTGTTCTGTTTCATCGGTGTATATCTTTGTTTTGATACCAGTACCTTGCTGTTTTGATTACGATAGCCTTGTAGTATAGTTTGAAGTCTGGTAGTGGGCCACTGTATTTTTTTTTTTTTTTTGCTTAGAATTGACTTGGCTATGTGGGCTCTTTTTTGGTTTCATATAAAGTTCATGGTTGTGTTTTCCAGTTCTGTGAAGAAATTCAATGGTAGTTTGATGAGCATGGCATTGACTGTGTAAATTACTTTAGGCAGTATAGCCATTTTCACGATATTTATTCTTCCTTACCACGAACATGGAATGTTTCTCCATCTGTTTGTGTCCTCTCTTATTTTATTGAGCAGTGGTTTGTAGTTTTTCTTGAAGAGGTCCCTTACGTTCCTTGTGAGTTGTTATTTCTAGGTATTTTATTTTCTTTGTTGCAATTGTGAATGGCAGTTCATTCTTGATTTGGTTCTCTTTAAGTCTGTTATTTGTATATAGAAATGCTTGTGATTTTTGCACATTGATTTTATATGCTGAGACTTTGTTGAAGTTGCTTATCAGTTTCAGGAGTTTTTGGACTGAGGTGATGGGGTCTTCTAGGTATACTATCATGTCATCTGCAAATAGAGACAATTTGGCTTCCACCTTTCCTATTTGAATACCCTTTATTTATTTTTCTTGCCTGAATATTGGAATTTTTTACTCCATGTCTCATCTTTATTGATTGTTGCATAGATGCAAATATATTCTTTTTTTGGAAAGGAACTACCACTTGGGTTCTTCTGAGATTCTTTTTTGTTTTCCATGCACCTCATTCTTACTGAACATGGCACAAGGACTCACAAGTAATGGCACACCTGAAAAATTAGTTCAACGAATAGGCCTAAAACACACAAAGTTGCCATATTTTTGCTTACCAAGAATACAATTAAAATAAAACAAATCAGGGATTCAGTTCTTAAAAAAGCCCAGACCTAAACATTTCTTAAGCCAGGTCTGCAACGTCATTTTGGATGCTCTGCAGTGTCTGCCACTTCTAGGCTTCCGGATGTCAGCACTTCTGGATTCCCCAGTACCTGCAGGGGAAAGAATGAGTAGTATGCCTAATTGAGCCAGAGACTTGCAGAAAACTGACACATGTGCTGACATCTGGACCTTGTCAGCTTATCAGCATATGGGCTCTGCTGTATGCAGTGGCTTGAGTCAACTTTCACTCACTCATGCACCTCTCTCTACTCTGTGCCTGGCTCACTTATAGCAGAAATAGTATATAAGCCTGAAGTTTGAGTTGTGGGCAACCTACCAATTTGAATGAGTAAAATAAATCTAAGAGCCATGAGAAACTTGAGCAATGGTGTCACCATCCACAGAGGTTTTGGATGCTGAATCAACACCCTAAAAATCCCAGGAAAAAGTCACATTGATCACCAGTGACCAGTGGATTATTCAATTATGCCAATGTAATGGAGCCTCCATAAAAATTAGAGAACAAGATTCAGACAGCTTCTGGATAACTAAACATGAAGTGTGTTCTATAAAATTTTGTGCACATAAATGTAGACACCAGGCATTTTACATGTTACATATAGTTTACATTTCTTTCCTTTGTTTTAAAAGGTGTTGTTAACTATGTAAGAGCTAGACTTTTATGAAGAAAGAGAAAGTCAATTGTCATTGAAGCATAAATTCAACCTTATGTTCAGTTTGGGTGAATAAGCATCAGTAAATTTTGTATTGAAAACTTTTATTTTAAAATGCAAGTCTGTTCATTTAGAATATTATGTCTCTGAGGTATTTTTCCACTATAAAGTAAAAATCAATGTCTCAGATATTTCTGTCTCTATTTAAAGAAGAGAAAGAGGCTGCCTCATACCCCATTACACTCTGCATTCTAGAGATAAAAATACAAAAACAAACTTTGTTACAAATTTTTTTGTCACTCAATTCTAATAAAACAGAATTCTGGTCTTTTATCTAGTAGCAGAAATAAAGTTCAGGGCTTGAAAAAAACAGGCTAATGTTCAACAGCCTGCTTTTATGTGGAGGGTTAAATGTACATAAAATTATGACATTTGAGAAAAGTTTTCATTTTGTTATTTATTTTAAATGTATAGTACTTAAAATACCTGCATTATATTAAATAAATAGCTTAAACATTTTCAGGATTTTTTCAAAGCTTTTGTTATGACTAAAATTTGTGGGTCTATAGAGATGGTTTAGGGCATCTTGTAGTTAATGATGTTTTCCACACAGCTCAGTTATTGTGTCCAGAGCAGATATACTGACAATTAAAACTAACCAAATTTCTTTTGCATGTACTCTAAAATGAACTCGAAGATTTGTGCTGAGCTCCAAATTTTCTCTAGTACTTCACACTCTCTCTCACTGGCCTGTTCCAATTGCATTTAATATTACAGTATGCAAGGGCCAGACATTTTTCAAACATAACTGGATTACATGAGTCAAGCTTCTAAATTTAAATCTTAACCTTCTGGGTGAAAGTTGAAATTAAAAACACCTGAGAGACCAAGTCTTTGGCACATGTCTCCTATGCTGTCTATTTAAATTCATCAATCAACGTTTCTTTGGCAGATGCTTCACCATGATATTTGGAAATGTTTCCATTTCTCCACATCCTCTCCAGCATCTGTTGTCTCCAGATTTCTTAATGATCACCATTATAACTGGCATGAAATGGTATCTCAGTGTGGTTTTAATTTGCATCTCTCTAATGACCAGTGATAATGAGCATTTTCTTTATATGTTTGTTGGACTCATGTATGTATTCTTTTATAAAGTGTCTGTTCATATTCTTTGCCTATTTTTGAATGGGCTTGTTTGATTTTTTTCTGTAAATTTGTTTGAGTTCTTTGTGAATTCCAGATGAGACACATTTTAAATTTACTTTATTCTTTGTAATTGCCAAAGTGTTTATATTTATCTTTATTTCTTTAATTTATATACTGTTTAGTGTTTGTTCATTTTACACTGAAGTATCTCATAAAATATGTTTTAAAGTGTAGTGTGCTGGTGATAATCCCAAACTATTATTTGAAAATGTAATAAGTTCTCCCTCACTTTTAATGGAAGCATTATTTTTTATTAATGTATTTATTTTGAGACGGAGTTTCACTCTTGTTATTCAGGCTGGAGTGCAATAGTGTGATCTTGGCTCACTGCAACCTCTACTTTCTGGGTTCAGGCAATTCTCCTGCCTCAGCCTCCCCAGTAGCTGGGCTTCCAGGTGCATGACACCATGCCCAGCTAATTTTTTGTACTTTTAGTAGAGATGGGATTCACCATGAAGATCAAAATGGTGTCGGTTTCTTGACCTCATAATGCACCCTCCTCGGCCTCCCAAAGTGCTGGTATTACAGGCGTGTGCCACCACACCTGGCCAGGAAACATTATTTTAACACAATATTTCTGTTTGAAGTTTTCTTTTTTACATCTCTTGGAACATATTGGTCTACTGCTTTCAGGCAGCTGAGTCTTTAGAAAATAAACCTGCTGTTTATTTTTGATAGTTCTTATTCATTTGTAATCACTTATCTTGCTTCTTGAAAAATTATTTGTTTTAAAAATGTAATAATTATTGGGAGGCGGTTCCAAGATGGCATCCTAAAAACAACTCAGGATTGCAGTTCTCAGTGAAGGTGCAAAGGCTGCTACATGTGTACCCCAGACAAGCAGGGCCTGGAGTGGACCTCAGCACTCATACAGCAGAGGGGCTAAACCATTAGAAGAAAAACTAAATAGCAAATATACTTCATCATCAACAATCTGGGCGTTCACTCAGAGACCCAGTTGAAAAGTCAGCAACTACTAAGATGACAGGTGGATAAATCCACAAAGATAAAAAGAAAACAGCGCAAAAAAAGAAAGAAAAACCCAAAATCAAATGCCTCACCTCCTACAAAGAACCAAAACTCCTCACCAGCAAGAAAACAAAGCTGGACAAAGAATGAGAGTGACAAAATGGTGGAATCAGACTTTAGAAAGTAGATAACGAGAAACTTCAGTGAGCTAAAAGAACATGTTCTAAATCAATGCAAAGAAACTAAGAACCTTGAAAATAGAATAAAAAAAAGATTTGAGGAAATAATAACAAGAATGGACAAGTTAGAGAGGAATATGAATGAATTGAAGAAATAGAGAGCAAAACAGAGCAGGAGTTGCAATTCTCATCTCTGATAAAATATACTTTAAAAAAACAAAGATCAAAAGAGACAAAGAAGGGCATTACATAATGGCAAAAGGATGGATACAACAAGAAGAGCTAACAATCCTAAATATATATGGACCCAAAATAGAAGCACCCAGATATATAAGGCAAGTTCTTAACGACATAAAAAGAGACTTAGACACGCACACAATAATAGTGGGAGACTTTAACAGTCCACTATCAGTATCAGAGAGATCAACCAGACAGAAAATTAACAAGGATATCCAGGACTTGAACTCAGACCTGGAACAAGCGAACCTTATAGACATTTACAGAACTCTCCACCCCAAATCCACAGAATACACATTCTTCTCAGCACCACATCACACCTACTCCAAAATTGACCACATAATTGGAAGTAAAGCACTCCTCAGCAAATGCAAAACAACTGAAATCATAACAAACAGTCTCTCATACCATAATGCAATGAAGTTAGAACTCAGAATTTAGAAACCAACTCAGAACCACACAGCTTCATGAAAACTGAACAACTGGATCTTGAATGTTGATTATATAAACAATGAAATGAAGGCAGAAATAAAGAAGTTTTTTGAAACCAACAAAAATGAAGACAAAACATACCAGAATCTCTGGGACACATTTAAAGCAGTCTGTAGAGGAAAATATATAGCAATAACTGCCCACGTGAGAAGAGTAAAGAGATCCAAAATTGACACCCTATTGTCAAAATTGAAAGAGCTAGAGGAGCAAGAAAAAAACAAAAACCTCAAAACCTAGCAGAAGACAAGAAATAACTAAGATCAGAGCAGAACTGAAAGAGATACAGACACAAAAAAACCCTTCAAAAAATCAATAAATTCAAGAGCTGTTTTTTTAAAAAGATCAACAAAATAGACAGACCACTAGCCAGACTGATAAACATTGACACCTGATCATCAAAATTGAAAAAGCTAGAAGAGCAAGATCAAAAATCACTCAAAACCTAGATGAAGACAAGAAATAACTAAGATCAGAGCAGAAGTGTAGGAGATAAAGACATGAAAAACCCTTCGAAAAATTAACAAATCCAAAAGCTGTTTTTTCAAAAAGATCAACAAAATAGACAGACCACTAGCCAGACTGACAAAAAAGAAGAGAGAGAACAACCAAATAGATGCAATAAAAAAACGATAAAAAAGGAAGTCACCACAGATTCCACAGAAATTCAAACTATCATCAGAGAATACTACAAACAACTCTATGCACATAAACTAGTAAATCAGGAAGAAATTGATCAAATCCTGGACACCTGTGTCCTTCCAAGCCTAAATGAGGAGGAAGCCGAAACTATGAATAGGCCAATTACAAGGCCTGAAGTTGAGGCAGCAATTAAGGGCCTACCACATAAAAAAATTCCAGCTCCAGATGGGTTCACAGCCGAATTCTATGAGACACACGAAGAGGAGCTGGTACCATTTCTTTTGAAACTATTCCAAATAATTTAAAAACAGGGAATTTTTTCCAAATCATTTTATGAGACCAACATTATCCTGATGTCAAAACCCGGCAGAGACTCAACAAGAAAAGAAAACTTCAGGCCAATAATCAGGATGAGCATAGATACAAAAATCTTCAATAAAATACTGGCAAAATGATTGCAACAGCACATTAAAAATCTTATCCATCATGACCAAGTAGGATTCATTCTGGAGATGCAAGCCTGGTTCAACATATGCAAGTCTATAAATGTCATTCGCCACATTAACAAAACCAAAAGCAAAAACCACATGATTATCTCAACTGATGCAGAGAAGGCATTTGACAAAATTCAACAGCCTTTATGCTAAAAACCCTCAATAAACTTGGTATTGATGGAACCTATCTCAAAGTAATAAAAGCTATTACGACAAACCAACAGCCAATATTATACTGAATGGGCAAAAACTGGAAGTGTTCCCTATGAAATCCGGCACTAGACAAGAATGCCCTCTCTCACCACTCCTATTTAACATAGTACTGGAAGTTCTAGCCAGAGCAATCAGGCAAGAAAAAGAAATAAAGTGTATTCAAATAGAAAAGGTGGAAGCCAAATTGTATTTATTTGCAGACGACATGATAGTATACATAGAAGACCCCATTACCTCAGCCCAAAAACTCCTGAAACTGATAATCAGCTTCAGCAAAGTCTCAGTATATAACATCAATGTGCAAAAATCACAAGCATTCCTATACACCAATAACAGACTAAAAGAGAACCAAATCAAAAATGAACTGCCATTCACAATTGCTACAAAGAAAATAAAATGCCAAGGAATACAACTCACAAGGAAAGTAAGAGACCTCTTTAAGGAAAACTACAAACCACTGCTCAAGCATATAAGGGAGGACACAAACAGATGGAGAAACATTCCATGTTTGTGGTTATGAAGAATCAATATCGTGAAAATGGCTATACTCCCAAAGTAATTTGCACAATCAGTGCTATCCCCATCAAACTACCATTGATTTTTTCACAGAACTGAAAAAACCACCATGAACTTCATATGGAACCAAAAAGGAGCCCTCATAGCCAAGTCAATTCTAAGCAAAAAGAACACAGTGGGAGGCATCACACTACCAGACTTCAAAGTATACTACAAGGCTACAGTAATCAAAACAGCATGGTACTGGTACCAAAACAGAGATATAGACCAATGGAACAGAACAGAGGCATCGGAGGCAACACAATATATCTACAACCATATAGTCTTTGATAAACCAGACAAAAACAAGCAATGGAGAAAGGATTTCCTGTTTAATAAATGGTGTTGAAAAAACTGGCTAACCATGTGCAGAAAGCAGAAACTGGACACCTTCCTGACACCTCACACTAAAACTAACTCCAGATAGATTAAATATTTAAACATAAGACCTGGCATCATAAAAACCCTAGAAGAAAATCAAGGCAAAACCATTCAGGACATAGGAGTAGACAAGGACTTTATGAACAAAACACCAAAAGCATTGGCAACAAAAGACAAAATAGACAAATGGCACCTAATGAAACTCCACAGCTTCTGCACAGCAAAAGAAACAGTCACTAGAGTGAATCAGCAACCAACAGGATAGGAAAAAATCTTTGCAGTTTACACATTTGACAAAGGGCTGATATCCAGAATTTCAAAGAACTCAAACAGATTTACAGAAAAAAAAAAAACAAGCCCATTCAAAAATGGGCAAAGGATATGAACAGACACTTTACAAAAGAAGACATACATGAGGCCAACAAACACATGAAAAAGTGCTCATCACCACTGGTTAATAGAGAGATGGAAATCGAAAACACATTGAGATACCATTTCATGCCAGTTAGAATGGCGATCATTAAAAAATCTGGAGACAACAGATGCTGGAGAGGATGTGGAGAAATAGGAACACTTTTACACTTTTGCTGGGAGTGTAAATTAGTTCAACCACTGTGGAAGACAGTGTGGCGATTCCTCAAAATCTAGAAATAGAAATTTTATTTGACCCAGCAATCCCGTTACTGGGTATATATCCAAAGGACTATAAATCGTTCTACTATAAGGACACATGCACACGAATCTTCATTGCAGCACTGTTTACAATAGCAAGAACTGAACCAAATGCCCAACGATGATAGACTGGACTGGGAAAATGGCAGATATACTATGCAATATTATGCAGCAATCAAAATTGATGAGTTTGTGTCCTTAAGAACATGGATGAATCTGGAGAACATCATTCTCAGCAACTATCATAAGAACAGAAAAGGAAATACCATATATTCTCACTCATAGGCGGGTGAGAAAAATGAGAACACTTAGACACAAGTACGGGGTCTACCACACACTGGGGTCTATTTGAAGAAATGGGGGAGGGACTGCGAGGGGGGAGCTGGGGAGGATAGCCTAGAGAAATGTCAGAGTGTGGGTGAAGGAGGAAGGCAGCAAAACACTGCCATGTGTGTACCTTTGAAACTATCTTGCACATTCTGCACATGTACTCCAAAACTTAAAATGCAATAAAAATTATAAAAAAGAGTAGTTTACCATAATCTCTTGTAAATGTTTAATTGATTGATATAAACTTAATGTTCAAAATGCAGACTATTTATGATTGGTTTAATACTTTTTTGAAAGGTGTAAAATTACTTGTCCTGAAGTTTGCTTTGATTTTTGATATTTTCTAAATTTTTATTGCATTATAGGTTTTGGGGTACAAGTGAAGAGGCTTCAAGATAGTTGCATAGGTACACAAATGGCAGTGTGTTTTGCTGCCTTCCTCCCCTTCACCCACATGTGGCATTTTTCTCCAGGCTATCCCTCCTCAGCACCCACACTGTCCATCACCCATTTCCCCCAATAGACCCCAGTGTGTAGTAGATTCCCTCCCTGTGTCCAAGTGTTCTCATTTTCCTCACCCGCCTATGAGAATATGAGGTATTTCTTTTTCTGTTCTTGTGTCAGCTTGCTGAGAATCATGTTCTCCAGATTCATCCATATCATTACAAAGGACACAAACTCACCATTTTTGATAGCTGCATAATATTCCATGGTGTATATGTTCCACATTTATCCAGTCCAGTCTATCATCGATGGGCATTTGGGTTGGTTCCAGGTCTTTGCTATTGTAAACAGTGCTGCAATGAACATTTGTGTGACTGTGTCCTTATAGTAGAATGATTTATATTCCTTTGGATATATATCCAGTAATGGGATTGCTGGGTCAAATGAAATTTCTATTTCTAGGTACTTGAGGAATCGCCACACTGTCTTCCACAATGGTTGAACTAATTTACACTCCCACCCACAGTATAAGAGTGTTCCTCTGTCTCCACATCCTCTCCAGCATCTGCAGTCTCCAGATTTTTTAATGACCGCCATTCTAACTGGTGTGAGATGGTATCTCAATGTGGTTTTGATTTGAATTCTAATGACCAGTGACGATGAGCATTTTTTCACGTGTTTGTTGGCCTCATGTATGTCTCTCTTTAAAGTGTCTGTTCATATCCTTTGCCCATTTTTGAATGGGATTGTTTGTCTTTTTCCTGTAAATTTGTTTGAGTTCCTTGTAAATTCTGGATATCAGCCCTTTGTCAGATGCACAAACTGCAAAGATTTTTTTTTATTCTATTGGTTGATGATTCACTCTAGAGACTGTTTCTTTTGCTGTGCAGAAGCTGTGGAGTTTCATTAGGTGCCATTTGTCTATTTTGTCTTTTGTTGCCAATGCTTTTAGTGTTTTGGTCATGAAGTTCTTGTCTACTTTTTTGTCCTGAATGGTTTGCCTAGATTTTCTTCTAGGGTTTTTATGGTGCCAGGTCTTATGTTTAAGTCTTTAATCTATCTGGAGTTAGTTTTAAAGGAGGTGTCAGGAAGATGTCCATTTCTGCTTTCTGCACATGTGCTAAGTTTTCCCAACACATTTTATTAAACAGGGAATCCTTTCTTCATTGCTTGTTTTGGTCTGCATAATCAAAGATTATATGGTGGTAGATATATTGTGTTCCCTCCGATGCCTCTGTTCTGTTTCATTGGTCTATATCTTTGTTTTCGTACCAGTACCATGCCGTTATGATTACTGTAGCCTTGTAGTATAGTTTAAAGTCTGGTAGCGTGATGCCTCCCGCTGGGTTCTTTTTGCTTAGAATTGACTTGGCTATGCGGGCTCTTTTTTGGTTCCACATGAAATTCACGGTGGTTTTTTCCAGTTCTGTGAAGAAATTCAATGGTAGTTAGATGAGGATAGCATTGAATGTGTAAAATTACTTTGGGCAGTATAGCCATTTTCACAATATTGATTCTTCCTAACCATGAACATGGAATGTTTCTCCATCTGTTTGTGTCCTCTCTTATTTCGTTGAGCAGTTGTTTGTAGTTTTTCATGAAGAGGTCCCTTATATTCCTAGTGAGTTGTATTCCTAGGTATTTTATTTTCTTTGTAGCAATTAATGTAATGGCAATTCTTAATTTGGTTCCTTTAAGTCTGTTATTGATGTATAGGAATGCTTGTTATTTTGCACGTTGATTTTATATTCTGAGACATTGCTGAAGTGGCTTATCAGTTGCAGGAGCTTTTCAGCTGAGGTGATGGGGTTCTAGGTATACTATCATGTCGTCTGCAAATAGAGACAATTTGGTCCACCTTCCTATTTGAATAAACTTTATTTCTTTTCTTGCCTGACTGCTCTGGCTAGAACTTCCAGTACTATGTTGAATAGAAGTGGTGAGAGAGGGCATCCTTGTCTCCTGCCGGATTTCAAAGGAAATGCTTCAGTTTTGCCTATTAAGTATGATATTGGCTTTGTCATAATAGCTTTTATTACTTTGAGATATGTTCCATCAATACCAAGTTTATTGAGGGTTTTAGCATAAAGGCTGTTGAATATTGTCAACGCCTTCTCTGCACTCAGTTGAGATAATCATGTGGTTTTGGTT